>CM055124.1:104506558-104559242 GCA_029206835.1 Rana muscosa | reverse complement strand
TAAGTAATCTCTCCTGCTGCAGATGATTACATGCTGGCTGTGTTTCTTTATATGGGGGGGTTTCTCTCGGTCTCCCACCTGTTATGCTGTACTGGTGCTGTGCTGTGGGGGTGCTTGGGGGTCACTCTGGCCTGGCTGGGGGCGCTCATGTCTGTTAGTGGAAGAGGAGCAGTGTTCTGGTGTGTGAGGTGGGGACTTATTGTGTGCGCCATTAGCGCGCACATTAGCGCTGGTTGTTTTTTAAATAATGCGCTTGGTGGCCATCTTGCCGTGGTTCAATGGCGCAGTTATATCTGCGGCTGGCGGCCATTTTCTTGTAGCCGCGCGCTTTTACTATCAGTTTTGGCCGCTGCGGCGCAAATCTCCTCAAAGATTCTTCTCTCCTCAGGCTTTACAGCGTGGTTTCCTCAGCAGAACTGAGCGGTTCTTAAGGGTTGGTGGGTCCTCCGGGTATCCCCTCCTCAGCCTCAGCGTAGCCAGTGGGTGGACTGTATATTCACTGTAGTAGTGTATAAGGTCTCAGAGGGTGGCGATATGGAGTCTGATACACCTGCTTCTCCACACTTGCCTGAGGCAACTGGCAGTGCTCCTGCACCTGCGGTCCTTATGGACCAGTTGTCGGCAGTCCTAGAATCATTCCTTGTCAGAATGGAAGCGGTGTGCGAGCGCAAGGGAGCTATAAAGCCCCCTCTCCCCACAAAAATCTTTAGTGAAGGAGTGCTCTGATTCAGATCTGGGCCTAGCTACTGTGCTCAGGATCCTAGCTCTGAATATTTTAATGTTTTTGAACAGGACATTCCTGCTGCAGATGAATGACAGGGCGCTTGTAAGTGAACTCGATGTGAGGAACACTCTCAAGCTGGATGCTGTGGCACCTCAGGCGGATGCTGTTTCCCTTGGTTCCTTCAAGCTTTTCTTTTACACAGCTTCCTCACTGCTTTCCTCACTGCGTCGAGAGCAGCATGGATGATAGTGGTACACAGTGTCCCCCCCCCATGGTCGGTGCAGCATGGTGGGGGGGGGGGAGACTTTATTCATTTATGTCTCTAGTCCCTGTGAGCCTTCTGTGTGATGTCCTGAGGCAACAACAGGGTCTCTGCACCTGTGGTTTCCCGCCATTTCCTGGGGAAAGCTCTGAGCTCTGACAGGCCCACGGTCTGAGGATCAGAGGTTACCTGTTACATGCATGCTGCTTCAGCAGCACAGTTAAGCAGGTTGGAATGATAAAGAGAAGATTATGCGCCTCTACGCCATAATTTTAAACTCATCCTATACCTCTACACTGCATACATTCACAGTGTATGTATGTGTTATTGGTCTCTGTGTCTGCGTGGGTGTCCCCCCCCCCCCCCCATGTTCCAATGCTGTTTCAGTGCCATACACGATATAAACGTACACAATATGTTTATGCACGACTCTAGATACATTCACAGTGTATGTATATTATACTCCCTGGCCCAGTGCGGGTTTCCTCCGGGGGCTCCGGTGTCCTCCCACGCTCTCATGGTATGTGCGCTTCGGCTCTCTGCACAGTATAGACATGTTTAATATGTTTATTGCACATACTAATACATATTTATAGTATGGGTATACTGTCTGCGAGGGGTTCCTCCGGGTTCTCCGGTTTCCTCCCACGCTCCAATGGAAATGCACAGCATAAACATGTGCAATATGTTTATTCACATGCTATCATTCCTACACGGTATCTGTGTGCTGTCTGCGCGGGTTTCTTCTGGGTGTTCCGGTTTCCTCCCACGCGCTGACGGTATGTGCGCCTTTGGCCCTCTGCACAGTTAAACATGTTCAATGTTTATCACGCATGCTATAATACCTACACGGTATGTGTATGCAGTCTGTGTGGGTGTCCTCCGGGTACTCCGGTTCCCTCCCACACTCCATTGGTATGGGCGCTATGCACAGCCTAAATTTGTGCGATTTGATATCCACATACTAACATACCTACCCGGTATGTCTGTGCAGTCTGCGTGGGTTTCCACCACGCTACATGACATGCGCGTGCCTTTGGTGCAATACACGGTGTAAACATACACATTATGTTTATACACAACACTAAATACATTCACAGTAGTTGTATGTATTGCGTCCTCTGGGTACTTCGGTTCCTCCCACGCGCCAACGTTGTGCGTGCCTTCGGTGCTATGCACACATAGGCTTGTGCAAAATGTTTATCGCACATACTATAGTACCTACACGGTATGCGTATGCAGTCTGCGTGGGTTTCATCCGGGTGCTCCGGTTTCTCCCCCGCGCTCCAATGGTGTGCGCATTTTCAGCGCTATGCACAGTATAAACATGTGCAATTTGTTTATTCGCAGGCTAACATACCTACACGGTTGTGTACGCAATCTGCGTGGCTGGTTTAAGTCCAAGCCCCGATGATGTGCGTGCCTTTGTTGCTGGCACAGTATAAACGTGTTTAATAGGTTTATCCACACATACTAAACTACATACGCCGTATGTGGTTGTATTATGCTCTTTGTGGCTGGGTGGGTTTCCTCCCACACTCTATTTGCGCGTTTGACGCAATACAAAGTATAAACTATGTGTTTGTACAATCAGCACTTATCAATGGGGTAGCTGCTGGATGGAGCATTGTCATATAAGGATCCCTGGTATCAGGGGTACCACTTTCCACCTGCCTTCAGTGGTGATCAGAAGCGCTGGCTTGGACTGTGTTCGCCAGGCTGAGGTTAGCGTTACGCCCGTTTAGTGGCTGCGTCTCTGGCAATTCTGAAGCTCAATGACTGGGCAAATACCTCCTGCTTCATCTATCATTCGACCAGCAGGTGCACTGCAACTGCTTTTAGCCTTTTAGGGCAGCAGTCTCAAACTGGCGGCCCTCCACCTGTTGCAAAACTACAAGTCCCATGAGGCATTGCAAGGCTAACAGTTACAAGCATGACTCACAGGCAGCGGCATGATGGGATATGTAGTTTCGCAACAGCTGGAGGGCCACCAGTTTGAGACCCCTGCTTTAGGGTCTCTGTGCCCGGGGTGGGTTTGCGCCACCTGTGGAGGTGGAGTTACTGGTCCTCTGACCGAGTTTCTAGGGAAGCTCTGTCAAGTTGCCTTTCTTGGCCAACAGTTGAGGCACTCTGTAAGCCAGGGCCTCTCTCTTCTCCGATACATTGCGGAGTCTCTTTGGGATTTTCATACATCTCGCTGCAGGACGGTCCTGTCGGCCGTGTGCATTGCAGGGGAAGGGAGGGTCCTTACATCCGGAGGTGTTTCCACTTCCTTTTCCGGAGGTGGGGCACCGGATGTGGACCTTATGGCCTCTCGACTCACTCGCAAGGTGTCAAGATTCGTGGCTAGGTCCAGGGACCCCTGGGCAGACGCGTCGGAAGCGTTGGTGGCCCGTGGGGGGCAGTATCGCCTGTTATATGCTTACCCTCCGCTACTGTTGTTGCTTCGCAGAGTAGGGGCCGAGGCCATTCCGGTGATCCTCATTGCTCCGGAACGGCGACATCGGTACGCGGATCTACTTCCTTGGCGACAGCCTATTGGAGTGGACCTTCTGTCTCATAATCCCATACTTCATCCTGCTTTTACAGTACTTGGCTTTAAATGGCATGGTTGTTTAAAGCCAGGTGCTGAGGGACCGAGGTCTCTCGGATTCAGTCATCTCATCCTATGTTGTTGGCACGGAAATCTTCCTCCAAAAAGATATATCACTGTACCTGGAAGGCTTACTTCGCTATGTGCGAGGAACTTGATTGTCGTCCTCGGACGTATTCCGTTCCCAGGATTTTGCTGTTCTTACAGCGTGGTGTGACCCAAAAGCTGGCCTTGCATACCATTGAGGGTCGGATTTCGGCCCGGGCTGTCTTTTTCAACGACCGCTACCGAACCATTCCTTGATCAGCACCTTTTTGTGCAGGGGGTTCGCCATGTGATCTCCTCTCCCTACTTGGGATCTGAATTTGATGCATCTCGGTTCTCCAAGAACATCCCTTTTGAGAATATCCGAGAGATTCCTCTCTTGACCTTGTCCCAGAAGGTGGCCTTCTTAGTGGCCATTACTTTGGTTAGACGGGTGTCTGAGTTGGCGGCCTTGTCCTGCAAGTCGCCTTACTTGGTCCTCCATAAGAATATGGCGGTGTGCGCCCACGACCGTCCTTTTCAAAAGATGGTCTCGGCCTTTCACCTTAAGGAGGACATTGTTCTTCCGTCCTTGTGTCCTCACCCATCGCATCCCTGAGTTTGCGCTTCATACATTAAGATGGGTACGAGCCTTACGGGTGTACCTGTCTGCTACTGTTTCCATTCGGAAGTCTGATTCACTGTTTGTGTCTGTCTCTGGTCCAAAAGAGGGCCGAGCAGTGTCGTCTGCCACCGTCTTTAGGTGGATCAGGCAGACCGTCATACATGCCTATGCCCTTAAGGGGCGGGCGCCTCACTTTCCGGTTGCGGCGCATTCCACCAAGGCAATTGGTGCTTCCTGGGCTTTCCGACATCAAGCGTCGGTTGCACAAGTGTGCAAGGTGGTGGCCTGGTCGTCCGTTCATACCTTTTCAAAGTTCTACAAGGTTGATGTGGCTGCATCTTTGGATGCTCCCTTCGGCCGCAAAGTGTTGCAGGCCGCTGTTTAATGTTGCAACTCCTTCGTTGAGGAGCTCTGCTTGTTTGGAGTGAAGTTTTGGTTGTTCCTTTACTACTGCTCCCACCCTTCTGATAGTTCTTTGGGACGTCCCACACGTTTACAGTATGCAGCTGTGTCAGTCCATGGAAGATAAGAGAAAATAGGATTTTTGTACTCACCGTAAAACCAGTTTCTCTGACGTCCATGGACTGACACAGCACCCACCCTTCCTTTTTAAGGTTTGTACTGCTTTGTTACGAACTGAGGCTGCTAGCTGCAGGTGGGAGGGTAATGTCTGGAGGGACCGCCCCCCTGGGCGGGGCTGTTCAGCTCTGGCTTGTTCTAGAATGTATCTTTCTAACATTCTGCCTAGATCTTCTCCTGCGAGCAGGGACATATACCCACACGTTTACAGTATCCAGCTGTGTCAGTCCATGGACTTCAGAGAAACGGAAATACACACTCTCACACTCACTCTCACACTCACTCTCACACTCACTCTCACTCTCACACTCACTCTCACACTCACTCTCACACTCACTCTCACACTCACTCTCACACTCACTCTCACACTCACACTCACTCTCACACTCACTCTCACACTCACTCTCACACTCACTCTCACACTCACTCTCACACTCACTCTCACACTCACACTCACACTCACACTCACACTCACTCTCACACTCACTCTCACACTCACACTCACTCTCACACTCACACTCACACTCACTCTCACACTCACTCTCACACTCACTCTCACACTCACTCTCACACTCACTCTCACACTCACTCTCACACTCACTCTCACACTCACTCTCACACTCACTCTCACTCTCACACTCACTCTCACTCTCACACTCACTCTCACACTCACACTCACTCTCACACTCACACTCACTCTCACTCTCACACTCACTCTCACTCTCACTCTCACTCTCACTCTCACTCTCACTCTCACTCTCACTCTCACACTCACACTCACTCTCACACTCACACTCACACTCACTCTCACACTCACACTCACTCTCACACTCACACTCACTCTCACTCTCACACTCACACTCACACTCACACTCACACTCACACTCACTCTCACTCTCACACTCACTCTCACTCTCACACTCACTCTCACACTCACACTCACTCTCACTCTCACACTCACACTCACACTCACACTCACACTCACTCTCACACTCACACTCACTCTCACTCTCACACTCACTCTTTGACTTTGAAGAGGGATATCTCGGTAACGGCCGCAGCTTCTGCCACAACCGAGATATCCATCTCTTCAGGCGGCGGTCCTGTAAATGATAATGGTGGTCTCCGGCGGATTCGCCGCGAGATCACCGTTGGCGGCGGGAGAGGGGCCACTTACCTGAGCCGTCGGTAGCGGCAGAGGCAATCTGGTCCTCTTCCTAGCTGGGTATGGAGACGAGTGAGGGGAAGATGGCCCCCACCCGTCTCCATAGCAGGGCAGAAGCGACGTCAAAACGTCACTTCCGCCCATACGTCTTAAAGGCACATTTTTTTTTTTTTTTTTGTTGTTTTTTCAAATGCCAAATTTTTTTTTTTTTTTTGTTTATTGCATTTTAGTCTAAATCTGAGGTCTTTTTGACCCCAGATCTCATATTTGCTTTTTTTCTATTACAAGGGATGTTTACATTCCTTGTAATAGGAATAAAAGTGACCCATTTTATTTTGACACTGTTTTTAAAAAAAAAAAAAAATTAAAATCAAGTAAAATAAGTAAATAAAAAAAGCGGAAGCGAACGCATACGTGAGTAGTGCCCACATATGAAAATGGTGTTCAAACCACACAAGTGAGGTATCGTCGCAATCGTTAGAGCAAGAGCAATAATTCTAGCCCTAGACCTCCTCTAACTCCAAAGATGCAACCTATAGATTTTTTTTTTTTTTTTTTTAAACGTCGCCTATCTAGATTTTTAAGGGTAAAAGTTTGACGCCATTCCACGAGCGGGCGCAATTTTGAAGCGTGACATATTGGGTATCAATTTACTCGGCGTAACATTATCTTTCACAATATAAAACAAAATTGAGCTTGCTTTACGGTTTTATTTTTTTAATTTAAAAAAAAAAAGTGACTTTTCTTTCCCAAAAAAAATGCGCTTGTAAGACCGCTGCGCAAATATGGTGTGACAAAGTATTGCAATGACCCCCATTTTATTCTGTTAAAAAAAAAAAAAAAACAATGTATGTTTGGGGTTCTAAGAAATTTTCTACCAAAAAAAAAAATGTTTTTAACTTGTAAACACAGTCTAAAAAACAGGCTTGGTCCCTAAGTGGTTAACAGAAGTCAATGTAGGTTGTGATGAAGTCTCCCAAAAGTAGTGCAGGAACTTTTTTCTAAGTCGCTGTGATTAGAATGGTTCCATTGCCGTTAATGGGGTGCTACTTGTCATGCGACTTATCATGCAATTTTGAACTCTTAAATCGCATGACACGTTGCAGCAGTGTGAATCGGCACTTGCTGTCTCCTGTTTTTACTGCAGATGTCATGTTGTGCAGCTAGAGTTTAAGTAGGGCTGGGCGATTTTCCCCCCCAAAAAAATCTGCGATTTTTTTTTTTATAAAAAACTCGATTTACGATTCGATTTTTTTTTTTTATTATATTAATTAAAGTGCATCAACAAACAAAATTGCAAAGGCAAACCCTTTCTCTAACTGCAAAGTCAGTGTGCAACAAACGCACAATATATTCCAGCGCTCATGGAACATACATTATTAACTATTGAAAACTCTTGAAACTCTGTGTGCGATTCCTTCTGTCCCAGCCTTGCTGCCATCCTGGCTCTGCATCCTATTGGGTTGGAGGGCCCTCCACACGCTGGTCTGCCTGTTGTCCATCATTCAAGGTACTGTGCTCACACGGAGATCATGCCACAGGCTTTGTTTTGACTTTTTTAACCCCTCCTTGCTCCACGGATGTCACTGCAAGTTTAACAAGTTTGTCACCACTGGCAACTGGAGAGTTAAGATTCATTTGCCCTCTGCACATTTGGGATTGGATCCCTCTCTTTATTGTGATTAATAAATGGACTAAGCTTTTTTATCAATTCTTCAAGAGTTTTCAATAGTTAATAATGTATGTTCCATGAGCGCTGGATTATATTGTGTGCATGTTGTGTATTTTGTACTTCTGGGTACGGATTTTTTCTTGCTGCGCTGGATCCTGTTTTTTCCCCCTTTTGGATACTTTGTACTTCCCAAAATATTTGGGATTTTTTTCTTATTATTATTATTATTATTATTATTATTATCATCCATTATATTTTTTTCTTTATCCACCAATTTAGCGCTTGTGACCTTTTGTTGTTTTTTGCAGTGTGCAACAAAGATTGTTAAACATCCAAATTATTAATACTGTATTTGGATTTAGCTAATAAAACAACAAAAAATCCTGAGGTTACTCTTAGTTGAATTGAACTGTGTCCATGCCTCACTGTGCCCGTGTCTCACTGTGCCCATGCTTCAATCACTGTGCCCGTACCTGATGCAGATTTTCATGGTATACGGATTTTACTGCTACACCGGTGGCCATTCCAGTATTCAAAAGCCGCGCCTCCTCCTCGTCTGTGATAGGCGGAACACTCAATTTCCCAGCATTCAGTGTTCCGCCTATCATGGTCATCCTCATAACACAGACGAGGATGAGAGGATGTCCGTGATAGGCTGAATACTGCCTGCTGTGAAATTGAGTGTTCCGCCTATCACAGACGACGAGGACTCGGGAGGCGCGGCTTTTGAACACTGCAATGGCCGCCGTCTGTCTGCATGACACGCTGATCAGGTAGGCAGAGGGCGGCTGCAGCGAGTAGATGTAATTGGGGTAACGCTGCCCAGTGCCATTCCGGATACGCCCCCTGCAGTCCTGCTACGGAAACTTTGAAGGGAAAAAAAATTTTTTATTTTTTTTTTCAAAAAAAATAAAAATCTAAAAAAATCGATTTTCTTCAAAACTGAATCGATTTGAGCTCAAAACTCGATTCAAGATTAAAATCGATTTTTTTCCCAGCCCTAAGTTTAAGATGGTTATATCTTGTATATTTGTTTTCAATACATTGTTCTTGAATCTGTTGTGTTAAAGTGATTGTAAAGGTAAATTTAACCACCTTAATACTGGGCATTTTCATCCTCTTCCTATCCAGACCAATTTTCTCTCATGCTTTGAATGACAATTACTCAGTCATCGAAATTAAAATTTTAGCATTACGTTTCACACAAATAGAGCTTTCTTTTGGTGGTATTTATTCATCACTATTTTTATTAAAAAAACGAATAAAATCAAATTTCATCATAAATTTAGGCCAGCATGTATTTAGCTCCAGGTCTTTGGTCAAAAAAAAAAATAATCCTGATAAGTGTATGATAATTGGTTTGTGTGAAAGTTATAGTGTCTACAAGCTATGCTTATGTATCACTGAAAATTGATTAATCATGATGTACTGACCATCTAATTTCTTGAGGTCCTAAAATGTCAGGACAGTACAAATACCCCACAAATGACCCATTTTTTGTAGTCCAAGGTATTTAGTAAGAGGCATAGTGAGTTTTTTGAAGTTGCAATTTTTTTGCCCACAATTGTTTGGAAAATCAAGAATTCCCCTCCCCCCCCATATTACAATTTTCTTACACATGGCATAGGCATACTTGCAGTTACACCCCAAAACATAGTCTGCTACTCCTGAGTATGGCGTTACCACATGTGAGACTTTTCCACAGTCTGGCCACATACAGAGACCCAACATCTAGCACTGTCAGGCGTTCTAAAGGCATACATTACACATTTTATTTCCCGACTACCCATCACACATTTTGAAGGCCTTGGAGCACCAGGACATAGATTTGAAGAAAATCGTGTGTTTTTTTTTTTATTTTTTTTTATCCGGAATGGCACTGGGCGGCGTTAGCCCAATTACATCTACTCTCCGCAGCCGCCGCGAGTAGATGTAATGTAACACTAACCGCAAGCCGCCATCTGCCTACCTGATCAGCGTGTCATGCAGACAGACGGCGGCCATCGCAGTGTTCAAAAGCCGCTCCTCCCGAGTCCTCGTCTGTGATAGGCGGAACACTCAATTTCACAGCAGGCAGTGTTCAGCCTATCACGGACATCCTCTCATCCTCATCTGTGTTATGAGGATGAGCGGATGTCCATGATAGGCGGAACACTGAATGCTGGGAAATTGAGTGTTCCGCCTATCACAGACGAGGAGGAGGCGCGGCTTTTGAATACTGGAATGGCCGCCGGTGTAGCAGTAAAATCCGTATCCCATGAAAATCTGCATCAGGCACGAGCACAGTGATTGAAGCATGGGCACAGTGAGGCACGGGCACAGTTCAATTCAACTAAGAGTAACCTCAAGATTTTTTGTTGTTTTATTAGCTAAATCCAAATACAGTATTAATAATTTGGATGTTTAACAATCTTTGTTGCACACTGACTTTGCAGTTAGAGAAAGGGTTTGCCTTTGCAATTTTGTTTGATGCACTTTAATTAATATAATAAAAATAAAAAATCGAATCGAATATCGCTTTTTTTATTTTTTTTTTTATAAAAAAAAAATCGCAGATTTTTTTTTGGGGGGAAAATCGCCCAGCCCTACCAGGACAATGCATTTACCCACAAAATGACCTCATTTTGGAAAGCAAACACCCCAATGTATATTCTATGAAGCATAATGAGTCTTTTGAACGTAGAAATTTTTTCCCACAAGTTTTTAGAAAATGTGGAAAGAAAATAAACTTTATTCGTCTTCCTTTTTTTTATTTTTTATTTTTTTATTATATATATATATATATATATATATATATATATATATATATATATATATATATATATATATATATATACACACACACACACACACACACACAAAGTTGCCTATTTTATAAGATATTTCTAACCCATAGCATGTACATGCCAAGAATTACACCCTTAATTGCATTCTGTTGAGCAAAGGGTAAAAAAGGATTGCCTGTGGTTTTGTCAGGAATACTGTCCCAGCACAGGGAAAGCATTGGTCCTGACAGCAGGAAGAGATGTGGTCAGCAACAGCCAAAGGTATTGTCATGGCAGCAGGCAGAATTATGCCAAGTATTGGTCCTGGCAGTAGGCAAGAACATAGTCCATAAGCAGGCAGTTCAGGTGGCAGGTAGAGGCATGGCCAGTTCAGGTGAAAGCAGGCAGAACTATAAGGCTTAGGGCCTCGGTCAGGTAAGATCTGAGGACAGGGGTAGAGGCTTCTTCCCACCAAATCTCTTTGAAGCCTCCGGGTCTCCAGACCCTAATCCTGAGAAAACAAAAACCTGGAGAAAGCCAAAAAAATGTTCTCCACTTTAAAATCTATTCTGGAGCCCCTCACATATGTGTGGGACCCCTGTGTTGTCTTAAACCACACTAATACAGTGGCAGGGGGCAAAGCATGGTCATTTAACAGGCCAAGGTCAATTTACATGGAAGGCAGAAACATGGTTGATAGTTGAAGCGACAGGCAGAGGCATAACGGAAACTGGAAAAAAATCTTTTACTTTAGTCGATAAACAGTCCGGGTCATACACAGAGGTAGCAGATAGTTGAAACTGGAAAAATATATCTTCACACATACTTCACTAATGGTGTATTGATAGGTGTCAAAAAATTACTGTTAATGTCATTCTCCATAGATAGCTGCTAGCACCACCACCTGACAGGACATTGTGTATCAACTATTTCTATAAAACAAGTGCTGCGCTAAATGTGAAATTAACCTTAAATATATCAACAAAGATATACCGTATGTATGTGCAAAAAATATATGATTATCTAATGACATAATGTGCAAATGAATATGTGCAAAAATCAAACGGTGTGCAAAAAAGTCCACATGTAACTGTAAGGCCCCATGCACACGAGACGCTGTTATTTGCTGTTGAACGCATGTTCAGAGGCAGTTGGACGCTTTTTTCAACTGCCCCTGAACCCATTCAATGTTATCCTATGTGTCCATGCACACACTCTCGTTTTTTGGCGTTTACAAGCAGTTGTGTTTAACCTCGTTTTTCCAGAAGCAAAAAAATGGGTTCAGACGCAAAAGTTTTCCACGTTTCAGACGCTAAACGCGGTACCGGCGTTTTGCCGCGTTTGCGTTTATAAGCGTTTTTTTTAAAGGTGACCTATTTTTTAACATTAGAAATAGGGTTGTCCCGATACCGATACAGAGCATTTTCCCAAGTACTTGTACTCGGGCAAATGCTCCCGATGCTTCACCCGATACCTGGACAGTCAGCGGTGATCAGTGCGTGGGAGATCACCGCTGTATAGATTTAAAAGTCTCTCCGCCTTCCCCCCCCCCCCCCCTTTAAGCTGCTGTAGTGAAATCAGCGGTGATCGGTGCTTGTAACTCGCACACGATCACCGCTGACTGTCCTCGCATCCTCCTCCAGCCCCCCTCCGTTCTGCGGTCTCGTGTCCCCTCCACTCTGGTGTCTCCCTCCGTCCGTGACCCCCTCCACTCTGGTGTCTCCCTCCGTGCTGCCATCCCCTTCCGTTCTCCTCCTCCTCCTCCACCCCCTCTTACTGTCAGGATGGAGAGCGGAGGTAGGAGCCGGTAAACCCGGCTCCTTACTGTTCCGAATGAACAGAGTCAGTGATCACTGACTCTGTTCATTCACAAAACTGAAACATCGTAAACTGTGTTACAATGTTTCAGTTTATGAATGGAGAGGAGCCGCTGTCTTCTCTCCATTCATTTTCAGCGCAGCTGAGGCTGCTGAGAAAGGGACTGGGGAATCTGTCCCTAGTCCCTTTCTCTGTCTCAAAGGGGAGATGTCAGAGGTCTGTTAAGACCCCTGATATCTCACCAAAGCCCCCCAACAGGGCTGATAAAAAAAATAAAAAATTTAATGAAAAAATAAATAATAAAGAAATGAATTGTAAAAAATAAATAAAATAAAATAGAAGAAAAAACACACTGACACTGTCCACCCCCCACCCCTTAAAAAAAGAAAACATTATAAAAAATCAATCAATAAATAAATTAAAAAAATTGTAAAAAAAAAATACTTTTTTTTTTAAAAGAGATAAAAAAAAAAAGTATCGGTATTCGGTATCGGCGAGTACTTGGGGGAAAAAAGTATCGGTACTTGTACTCGGTCTTAAAGTGGTATCGGGACAACCCTAATTAGAAATCTCAAAAATGATGGCAAATGATGAAAAACTATTAAAAAATATAAAAGAAAACTGTAATTGCTTGCATTGCATTGTGGACAATCCACAACTTGTGTCAGGTAACGTGGCAAGTGGACAATCCACAGCTTGTGTCAGGTGACGTGGCCAGTGGACAATCCACAACTTGTGCCAGGTGACGTGGCCAGGTAATGTGGCCAGTGGACAATCCACAACTTGTGGCAGGTGACGTGGCCAGGTGACGTGGTCAGGTAATGTGGCCAGTGGACAATCCACAACTTGTGGCCAGGTGACGTGGTCAGGTGATGTGGCCAGTGGACAATCCACAACTTGTGGCAGGTGACATGGCCAGGTGACGTGGCACGTGATGTCGCCAGTGGACAATCCACAACTCGTGCCAGGTGACGTGGCCAGGTGATGTGGCAAGTGGTGGACAATCCACAACTTGTGGCAGGTGACATGGCAAGTGGACAATCCACAACTTGTGGCCAGGTGACGTGGCAGGTAGCATGGCCAGGTGACGTGGCAAGTGGACAATCCACAACTTGTGGCAGGTGCCCTGGCCAGGTGCCGTGGCAGGTGCCCTGGCCAGGTGCCGTGGCAGGTGCCGTGGCAGGTGCCGTGGCAGGTGCCCTGGCCAGGTGCCGTGGCAGGTGCCCTGGCCAGGTGCCGTGGCAGGTGCCCTGGCCAGGTGCCGTGGCAGGTGCCCTGGCCAGGTGCCGTGGCAGGTGCCCTGGCCAGGTGCCGTGGCAGGTAACATGGCCAGGTGACGTGGCAAGTGGACAATCCACAACTTGTGGCCAGGTGACGTGGCAGGTGGACAATCCACAACTTGTGGCACATGATGTGGCCAGGTGACGTGGCAAGTGGACAATCCACAACTTGTGGCGGGTGACGTGGCAAGTGATACGCTAAATACAAGTACACTGCTGCTCTCTCAGCTGCTGCTACTCACAATTTACTGTTTTTTGAGCTTGGGGAGGGTCTTATGATGAAACGCTTATAAACGCAAACGCGGCTGCAAGCGCGGCAAAACGCGCGTTTTTAAACGCCGGTTTCAGCGTTTAAAAACGTGTGTTCAGCAGAGTTTGCACCTGCGTCTCGTGTGCATGGGGCCTAAATATGAAACAACAAAAGTGCAAAAGAGTCCAAGTCAGGAGAGCTGGAGACTGTCCATTCCAATTAGGATCATAAAGAACCACCGATGTCCATTAACCCCTTTCCTGACCAGGCCATTTTTTGCGATACGGCACTGTGTTGCTTTAACTGACAATTGCGATTCTGTACTAAAATTGATGCGTTCTCCTTTTTTTTTTTTTTCCTCCCCCCCCCCCCCACAAATAGAGCTTTCTTTTGTGGTATTGATTGCGCTACTGCGACATTGAGGTGGACAAATCCTGACACTTTTTGGGAACCAGTGACACCAATACAGTGAGCAGTGCTAAAAAAATAAAAAATGCACTGGTCACTGTAAAAAAAATAACAGATGGGCAAGGAGTTCATCATGGACGATCGAAGGGTTAAATGTAATCCCTGCAGGTGTTTTGTAACTATGTGAGGGATGGGTACACTTGAGGAAGAGAGACATCTGTGTTCCTGCGGAGTAGGAATCCGATGTCTCTTCCTCACTGACAGAAGGACCGTCTGCCTTGTTTACATAGGCAGACCATCCTTTCTCTCCACCGAGCGATCGCGGGTGGCTGGTGGCCATTGCGGCCGCCCGACCCGCTGATTGGCTTCCTTCTGTATCCAATCACAGTGGGAACGCGGCTCCATCAGCGCGCTCCCCAGAGCTGTTCACAAGGATAGTGTACAGGTACGTGATTATGGGCTTAAAGCGGTGGTTCCGCGGTCCCTCGTTTTTTTTTTTTTTTCTAGGTGCATGTAATGGGGTTACAGAAAACATGTAAGCACTCACTTGTCCTGCGATTAGAAACAACCCCCGTCTATTTCAGTTATATATTCTGACTTTTATAAATTGATCTTCTTTTTGCCATTTTGCTTGTGGGCACTGTGAAGCCCACAAGCAGAGACTTCCGGGATGTGGTGAATGCATCCCAGCATTCACCGCTGTATCATCAGTATTGTCGGCGAGCGAGGTTGCCATGATAACGGGTGACGTCATTCAAAGGGCGCCGGAGAAAGAAAAAGATACGCCCACTCCCGCGGGAGGAATACCCGGAAGTCCTGATTCGGAACGACTGATTCACGGTAAGTACAAGCGCAAAAAAAAAAAAAATAGGCATATGTATATGTATCTGCTACATAGATTAGTATAATATAATGTCAGTATTTAGGGTGAACCTCCACTTTAAGGGCCGATCTGCTGCAATATACGGTATGTATGTGAAGCAGTGGTTAAGGAGTCAGTCACATGTGCATCTATCACCCAGAAGAGAGAATAAATACTCTTACCAAATGAATTAAACCCAGATGCCAGCAGCACAGAGTCAAAGAGGCATAGCGATTAAAATATTTCCAGGATGATGGTCACGGGAGTAATCCTCAAGAATCGAACACCTTATCTCTCTGACAAACCAGCCCTCTTAATTGGTCATGAAGATCTGATACTCGTAGAAACAAAAGACCTCCACATAGTGTAAAACTGACTTATGAGGTTTATTTAACCACTTGCTTACTGGGCACATATACCCCCTTCCTGCCCAGGCGAAATGTCATTCAAAGCGTGACAGTGCCGAAAGCTAATTGCGCGGTCGTGCGACATGGCTCCCAAACAAAATTGACGTCCTTTTTTTTTTTTTCCCCCACAAATAGAGCTCTCTTTTGGTGGTATTTGATCATCTCTGCGGTATTTATTTATTTTTTTCTCAGTTTAGGCCGATACGTATTCTTCTACATATTTTTGGTAAAAAAAAATGCAATAAGCGTATAGCAGGGCTCGACAATCCCCGGGCGCCAGGTAGCCATTGCGACTAGAATTAGTGACCTGGTGCAGCACAGCTGGGGTATCCTGTGTCTCCGTAAAACCCCCCCCCCCTGCCGCGCGATCGCGTCAGGCCGGCCGGTAATTGAGGCCGCGGCCTTCTGCAGGCCTATGCTTCTCCGTATGTAGGCCTATGCTTCCTTCTGTGATCAGGCGCCATCTTGTGGTGGCCGTTGGTATGACATACAACCAGCAATGCTAATGGAGCTTCTTCCCCTGTCTGTTTCCACTGGCCCCATCTCCTTCCCTCTAATTACAACCCCCAAACATTATATATATATATATATATATATATATATATATATATATATATATATATATATATATATATATATATATCTTTTATTCTAACACCCTAGAGAATAAAATGGCGGTCATTGCAAAACTTTGTCACACCGTATTTGCGCAGCAGTCTTACAAGTGTCAGTGACGCAACGCGTAGGGGGAGGAGCCTAAGTGACGCTTGCAGCAGCAGTCTGAGTGAGGAGCACACTGAAACCTGAGCTGACCAACGCTGATTATCTTGGAGGTTATGTGAGTACGGGCTACAGCTGTGAAAGGTTGAGCCTGTGTAAAGCATATTGCGCAATGATCTGTTTCTTTCCTTCTATTTACATGCATATGGAAATACCCTGGAAACCGGAGTGTTTATAAGAAGGAGGAGGTCGTTCATGTGAATTTTCTTTATGAACAAGAGTGCTTATGGTTCTTTATGAAGATCTGTATTGTTCAGTGATACATTTATATACGGACCTGGGGATTTTTGTACATGAGGGTCAAGAATTTATTCCACATTACCATTTATTTGTGGATGGGACATTTTATATAAGTATTAGTATACACAACATTTTTCAACTATTATTCAGCACGGAGGATCTGAATATCATCAAGTGTGCACATATAATTTGGTTAGTGTTTAGCGCATCATTTGTTTACTCACCTTGCACGGACACAGGAATCATTTGTTTGATTGCAGCTTTCACCATTGAGGACAGTAGTATCGGGTGTCACGGCAAATTCATTTACTTGAACATGCACAACATTTTTTGGGGGGTTTACGGCGTGTTTGGGTAGGAGGGAGGATATCGGGGAAGTGCCTTTCATGAACTCTTGACTATGAATCAGAGCAAATTTGTTCAGGGGCATGGCCATGCAGATAGAGCAGGGCTGTAATAATGTCCTCTTGAAATTTTAGGTAGGTTGGGGATTTGTGTCCACTTGGAAAAGATAACATATGAATTGTATAGGGCTAGCTGAAACAAGTAAATGGTGACTTTTTTTTTTTTTTTTTATACCAAAACCATGATCTCCTGGTGGCCAAGTAGGGCTGCATCATCTAGTCATTCATATTTGCCCCCATGAGTAGGTAATCTTCTGTACACATTTTGGCTTCTGGACGGGACCTTGCCTTGTCTGAGGTTCTACCGTGGTGTTATCGTGTATTGGGGAAAGAATACACGTCTCTTTTATCGCTCCACTTCAGGGCTAGTACCTCTTTGTTCTGCAAACTGGCTTTTTCCCCCGTTTCAGTTTTGTGGTGACCAATCTCTGTGGGAAGCCCTTGCAGTTGGTCCGTGCTGTCACACAGGCCATGGTCTTCTTCTTCAGATGGAGATGGCTGAATAGTGGGAGAATTGTGTAATAATAATTATCTACATGCAGGTGGTAACCCTTCCTGAACAGTGGTTCTTCAGTTGCCAAACAATTTTCCCGCTTGTCCCCAGGGTGGATTGGATATAAATAGGGCCGAAACAACTAATCGATCGACAACTAATCGATTATGAAATTAATCGATTACTATTTTCATAATCGATTAATCGGCCAGTAACATAATGGGGTTAAACTAAAATTAGCCCTTTATAGTACAAAGAGCAAATCGCTACTGTAAATATTACTTTCACTGTCCCACAGTAAAAATTTAACCCCTTACAGTAACGATTATTTTCTCTTTGTAATTTTTTTTTTTTTTTTTTAACCCCCATTATGTTACTAAACATCTCAGGCCTGGGTCACACCTTTTTTTTTTTTTTTTTTTGGTACTTTTTGCAGAAACACACTACAGTTCATTTACATCAGGCATGTCCAAAGTCCGGCCCGCGGGCCAATTGCGGCCCGCGTTCCGGTTTTGAACGGCCCACCTTGTTATCTGGACATAGATAGATAGATATATCTATCTATCTATCAGGAATATCTTAATGGTGGATCGCGGGCCGAATTCTGCCCGCTGCTAACATCATTCATTACATGGGAAGCGCGGCAGGCAGATCTTTCCTTTACATGACATCACTCCCCCCTCCCCACACACCTTATTCACACAAGCCTGGAAGCGCTGCAGGCACGGACAAAGGGCGGGACCTTTCAAGTTACAAAGCAGGTGATTGGTTGCTAGACAGTGGGGCGGTCCCAGCAACCAATCACGCGCCTTTAACTTGAAAAGTCCCGCCCTTTGTCTGGACCTGCCATGCGTGCTTCCCGGCTTGTGTGATTAAGGTAGGGCAGTCAGTGTGGGGAGGGGGAATCATGCTGCGTTGAATCAGGCTGTCTGTCTCTGTAATATCGAGGGAGGACTGTGAAGTGGGGTCTGATGGGGGGGGGGATCTGTAACGAAGTGGGGTCTGATGGTGGGGGGGGGGGGATCTGTAACGAAGTGGGGTGTGATGGTGGGGGGATCTGTAACGAAGTGGCGTCTGATGGGGGGGATCTGTAACGAAGTGGGGTCTGATGGGGAACTGTAACGAAGTGGGGTCTGATGGGGGGGGATCGGTGATGAAGTGGGGTCTGATGGGAGGGGGGTGATCTGGGGGATCTGTGATGGAGTGGGGATCTGCTTCACAGACCTTTTTTTATTTAAAATTATTATTTATTTATTTTCCTGAAATTTCCCTCTTTAAAGTGAAGGTGCGTGTTATACGCCAAAAAATACGGTATATCCAAATAACACACAGAGCCACAAAGGCAAGATAATTCTTGCTGGGCAGTGTATTAGTGCTTGAACGAACACACTTAGACCGAATTTTTATGGTTCAAAGAATGTCAGGCCAAATGGTCGGCCCTCACGCATGTTCACTTCATCAAATCTGGCCCTCTTTGAAAAAAGTTTGGACACCCCCGATTTTACATGGTTTCCTATGGGACACGTTCACATCCATGCTTTTTTTCAGCTGCTGGGTATTTGGAAAGGGCAAGAACTTTTTTTTTTTTTTTAATGCAAAACTGTTTTCGTTTTTTGGTTCAATATACTTCTTTAATGGAGAAGCTGCATAAAAGCACGTACTGTAATGTGTTTTTCCAAAACGTCTTTCAGGACAGCACCCGAGAGAGATCATGGCTCCTCCTCCTACAGGAAACACCTCATCAATTAATTCTTTAATTGGAGGCCTCCACGTTGCTTCCCTCAGTTTTTTTGTGTTTCCTCCAGCTGGAGGAACACCTCTGGGAGAGCCACGATCTCTCAGGGCTTTCCTGGGAGACAAGGTTCTCAAATCAGTTTTTTTTTTTTTTTTAGGAGATTGATCCTCCCACTTACCTCCTAGCATGGACGGTCCCGTGGGCTCCCTCTCCCCCTTCCGTGCTCGGGGAGAGCCTGTACAGCCCGGGAGGGCTGCCTCCTTTTTCTTCAGAGCGGTGGTTGCTGTACTCTCACCGACCGCTGGCGAAAGCGGCGTGGAGCTCTGCGGCGGCCGCCATTGTTCTGGTGGCCGAGGAGAGCCTCGGCCACGTCCTGTATGGGAAGAGGCAGCACTTCCGGGTCGGCGCGCGCGTCATTTCCGGCCGCAAAGCGCAGAGGGAGAGGGCAGGGTCACCTGGTGCCTTAAAGTTCTGGTTCCAGGTCAGCGCGGCGGCGTTTTTGAATCTGGAACCGGCGTTTTCTCTTCACCACGCATCCGCAGACAGCTATGGATAGCGATGCAGCGAATAAGGGGGCAAGCCAAGGCACCAGCAAGGCTAAGGTAAGGGACTGTGTCCTATTTTACACTGGGCCGCTTTCTCCTGTAGAGGGGGGGGTATTCACCCTTCTCCCCCCTCCATCTCCCCCACCCCCCATCTCCCTGGTGGTGCAGTGGCTGGTGATTTAGCATGTCTGCATAATATCTAGGGGTCTTTTTGTAAAAGTTGATGGTGGTGGTGCATGGCTTGCGGGGCACAAGGAAGTGAAAGTGTTTTTTTCCTATGTGCACCTGGGTGTATTGATTTGTACTGTGTAACAGTTTTTTCTTAGCGTGGTCCCTGTTTTTTTTTTCTTTTCTGTTTGTGCAGGCCAAAAGTTCTGCTCAACCAGTGAAGAGAAGGTGCCCTGTCTGCAAGGAAAAGTTAAGCGAGGCTTGGACCAAGTCGCTTTGTGCAGATTGCACTGCAAATGTAGTCAGGGAAGAGTCTCCATCCTTTTGTGGCGACCTAGTATCTACAATTAAGGATGAACTCCGTGCCACCTTTCAAGCTTTTAGGTCAAACCTAAGAGAAGAACCAGGCCCTTCAAGGGAACCTAGGGCTCCGCAGCCTTCTTCAGAACCCCAAGACGGCTCTCAAATATTATTGGGAGGTCCGATAGACGCTTCCCAAGAATCTGCTTCCCTTGCTCCAGATGGAACAGACTCTGAGGAGGAAGAAAATGAAGCAGAGAGCGCTTCTAAGTACAAAATGTCGCTTGAAGTCGCAGGACTTTTAAAAGTAATCCATGCGACTTTGGGGATTGAAGAGGAAAAGAAGGAGCTCTCCCTACATGACCGCATGTATGCAGGTTTGGGTGATCCAAAAAGCCGTGTTTTTCCAGTCCATTCAATAATCTCGGACATGATTAAAAAAGAGTGGTTGGAACCTGAGAAAAAGCCATTTTTTTTCCCGGTCTCATAAGAGAAGATTTCCATTTGAGGACAACCCGGATTCCATCTGGAACAAGGTTCCAAAACTGGACTCTGTTTTTTCACAGGTCTCAAAATCAACTGACCTTGCCTTTGAGGACATGGGCATGTTAAAGGAGCCCATGGACAAAAGAATGGATTTGCTTCTTAAAAGGGCTTGGCAGTCTGTGATGAACAATCTAAAACCAGCAATGGCAACAACCTGTGTCGCTAGGAATTTAGAACACTGGATTAACCAGATGAAGGCCCATGTTACGGCGGATTCTCCAAAACAGGAGATTCTGGACTCATTTACAACGCTTTCTGCAGCAGTATCATATATTGCGGATGCTTCAGCAGAATCCATTCGTATGTCAGCCAGGTCAGCGGCTTTGACCAATTCTGCTAGGAGAGCATTGTGGCTTAAAACTTGGCCAGGAGATGCTGCATCTAAAAATAGACTGTGTAGCATTCCCTTTGCAGGGGATTTGCTATTTGGTTCGGAGCTGGAGTCCATTCTTGACCGTACGGCTGACAAAAAGAAGGCGTTTCCGGTCAAAAAACAGGTACAGACCCGTAAGCGTTTTTTTCGTCCCCAAAAAGGACAACAGGAAGGAAAAACGCAAACCAAAAGGAAGCAGTGGTCTTCCCAGAAACCAAAAGGTAGGAGTGGAGTGCTCTTCCATCCTCCTGCGACCCCCCGGAAAGCCGCAGTGACAATCCACCCCAAGTAGGGGGAAGACTCCAGGAGTTCATTCCCCAGTGGAGAGACATCACTACAAATCAGTATATTGTAAACATGCTCTCCCAAGGATATGTGGTGGAATTCACGGAAGAACCCCCAAAGAGATTCCTAGTGACAAACGTCCCGAGGGATCCGGTCAAGGCACTCGCCATGAAGTCCCTAATTCAGGAACTGATATCCCAGAGAGTCATTGTTCCGGTTCCAACAAGGGACTTCTTCCAGGGGTTCTATTCTCACGTTTTCCTTGTACAGAAACCTTCAGGAAAGTACCGCCTCATCCTAAATCTAAAAAATGCTGAATTTGTCAGTAGAATACAAAAGATTTCGGATGGATTCCATTTTCTCAGTAAGAAGCCTCCTGAGTCAAGGATGCTTCATGGCGTCAATAGATTTGCAGGACGCATACCTCCACATTCCTATTGCCGCCAGATCTCAGAGATATCTGAGGTTAGCACTGAGAGAAGGGAAGAAGGTGGTACACCTGCAATTCAGAGCTCTTCCATTCGGCCTGTCATCTTCTCCAAGGGTGTTCACGAAGGTAATGGCCGAAGCTCTAGCACCCTTGCGTCTAGAGGGAATTTCAGTGATTCCTTATCTAGACGACCTGCTACTGTTTGCCCAAACAAGAGATGGACTTCAGAGAAACTTGGACAGAGCACGTGCTCACCTAGAATCCATCGGATGGATACTAAACCTCCAAAAGTCCAATCTGATTCCCTCTCAGGAGGTGTTATTCCTGGGTTTCCGTATCAACTCTGTGGAGCAAAAGATTTTTCTCCCAGAAGAAAAACGGGAAAAGCTGTTAAAGGTTGTGTCACTCTTACAAACCAGTCAGCTTCTGTCCATCAGGAGGGTCATGTCAGCATTAGGAACCCTGACCTCTTCCATACCGGCAGTACAATGGGCAAAGCTCCATTTCAGGCCACTGCAAAAGTTTCTGTTAAAAATCTGGGATCGCCAGCAGAATTCACTAGATTCACTGGTGAAGATCCCCACCAAAGTAAAGAGGAGTCTCTGGTGGTGGAAGAACCAGGCAAGACTCTCAGCAGGCCTGTTATGGTCCTTTCCAACCCAGGTAAGGCTAACAACCGATGCCAGCTCCTGGGGTTGGGGGGCTCACATGAGCGGTCGTTGGGCTCAGGGATCTTGGTCCACAAGGGAAGCAATGAGATCTTCAAACTGGAGGGAACTAAAGGCGATAGAAATGGCCTTATTGTTCTTTGCAGAAGAAGTCCAAGGGCGACATACACAAATTCTGTCGGACAACGCCACGGCGGTGGCTTACATAAACCGACAAGGGGGCACCAGAAGCAGAATACTTCAAGGCCTAGCAGAGAGCATTCTAAATTGGGCAGAGCTCCATACTCAATCCTTGTCCGCGGTCCATCTAAAAGGGACCCTAAACAGGATAGCGGATTTCCTCAGCAGGAACCAGGTGTACGAAGCGGAGTGGCAATTGAATCCAGATGTCTTCAATCTAATAGTGAAGAAATGGGGACAGCCAAGAGTGGATCTCTTTGCGACTCAGGAAAATACACAAATATCTCTCTTTTTTTTCCCTGAACAGGAACGAGTCATCTCTGGGGGTAGATGCTCTGGCGCACAGTTGGAATTTTCACCTCAGCTACGCCTTCCCTCCTTTTCAGCTGATTCCGCAGGTCATAACAAAAATCCGGAAAGAGGATACGACAGTAATCCTCATCACTCCCTTCTGGCCCAAGAGGCCCTGGTTTTCGGCTCTTCTACAGATGCAGATCAAACCATACTGGCATCTTCCCGTGAGACAAGACCTTCTGTTACAAGGTCCGCTGTTTCACCAAGAAGTAGAAAAGCTAAAACTCACAGCCTGGCTTCTGAGGAGCAGCTCTTAAGGAGAAAAGGATTCTCGGATAGGTTGGTGGCTACCCTCCTATCTAGCAGAAAGAATGTTACCAGAGCAATATATCACAAAGTCTGGAAAGTCTTTAACTCTTGGTGCACTACATCCGGCAGACCATTAAAGCAGATTTCTTCTATCTTGGAATTTCTGCAAGAAGGAGCAGACAAGGGCCTAGCGATCAGTACCCTAAAAGTTCAAGTTGCCGCACTGGGGGTATATTTTGAGAAATCTATTTCATCAGAACCCCTAGTAAACAGATTCTTTAAAGCCCTCACTCGGGCTAGACCGATAGTGATCAAAAACTGTCCGTCATGGGACTTATCAGTCGTTCTACAGGCCCTGACCAGGGAACCTTTCGAACCTCTCAATTTAACCTCCCTAAAGCTAATTACTTTAAAAACAATTTTTCTAGTAGCTATTACAACAGCTCGAAGGATCAGTGAGCTGCAAGCTTTATCTATCAGGGAACCATTTTTTTCTATTTTTTCAGACAGAATTGTGCTGAAGACGGATCCTAACTTTTTACCAAAGGTTGCCTCAGTTCAAAATAGAACCCAGGAGATAATACTTCCTACGTTTTGTTCTAATCCGTCGGGTAAGAAGGAAGAAGAATTCCATACCCTGGATGTTAAAAGAGCAGTCTTAAGTTACCTGGAAGCTACTAAAGACTTTAGGCGTTCAGACGCACTATTCATTTTATTTTCCGGAAATAAAAAAGGAAGACAAGCTTCTAGAGGAACCATTGCCAGATGGTTGAGAATGGCTATCTCAGACGCCTATTCCCTTACAGGCCAGGAGAGTCCAGTAAGTATCAGGGCTCATTCTACTAGAGCTTCGGCGGTGAGTTGGGCAGAAAAAGCTGGTGCCACCCCCGAACAAATCTGTAAGGCAGCTACATGGACAAGTCTGACGACCTTTGCCCGTCATTATAGATTAGATCTCATGACGGCTGGGGACCAGGCTTTCGGAAGGAAAGTCTTACAGGCTGTTATCCCACCCTAAATGGGGTAAGTCTTGATTATCCTCTCGGGTGCTGTCCTGAAAGACGTTTTGGAAAAATGCAAGTTAGACTTACCGGTAACTTGTTTTCCAATAGGCTTTCAGGACAGCAGGATCCCGCCCTTTTTTTATGCTGTGGCTGTAATACTATGTAATAACTGTCGCTTATGTGTTGCAGCTGGGGCTGGAGGTTCTCTACAAACAACTGAGGGAAGCAACGTGGAGGCCTCCAATTAAAGAATTAATTGATGAGGTGTTTCCTGTAGGAGGAGGAGCCATGATCTCTCTCGGGTGCTGTCCTGAAAGCCTATTGGAAAACAAGTTACCGGTAAGTCTAACTTGCATTTTTTTTGCGGCAATTTGTGTTTTTTTAATCTGCCCAACAACAAATTGGCCAAAGTAAAAATGTTAAAATGCAAATCTCCGCAAAATCCTTTCTCTTACCATCCATGGACTGACACGGTGTCTCTTTACACTTTACCCGTGGGTTATGTCCCTGCTTGCAGGAGAAGACCTAGGCAGAATGTGAAATGTTATACATACATTCTAAAAGCCAGAGCTGAACAGCCCCACCCAGGGGGCCGTCCCTCCGGACATAACCCTCCCACTACAGTCAGCAGACTTCAGTTTTTTTCTGCCTAGCAGAAGAAGACGTGGCTCTCTCAGGAGCCAGTCTCCTGACCTATTTTTATTCCTTTTCTGGAATTCTTTTTTATTTTATTTTTGAGAATTTTCTATCAACTGTCGGCTGGGCAACAGGTTGGGTAGAAGATATCCTCGTAGTCTTCCCTGTCCGACCATCGAGCGTGCTGATCCTCGCCTTGTGTGCGTGAGACTCAGTTCACGACAGGCCCCATGACTCCAGGGGTGGCCGGGTTTGCTTTCATGCTCCCACGGTCCTCTCAAGACTGAACAGTTCCTGACTGACTGTATCTTTCGCGGTGGACCGGGCCGACAGCTACTCAGTACTGCACTGTGATAGTCCTGTCAGAAACACACCAGTGGGTCCCTCAGGGGACGGGTAAGTAGTCTCTCCTGCCTGCAGGTGAGTACAAAAGGCTGTGTGTTTCTCTGTGGGGGATTTTCCCTGTCTCCCCCTGTATTTCATTGTCACTCTCTGTCACCATTGCTGGTGCTGTGCTGTGTGGAGTGCCTGGGGGTCACACTGTTCTTGGAGGGGCTAATGCTGGTCTGCAGATATGCTTGGGGCCTTTTTTTGTGTGTTTTGGGGCCTGAGCGCCGAGTGGCGCTGTGCGTGTGCTGTGTTTTTCACTTTTGCTGAGTCATGGCGGCCATCTTCCCGCGGATCGCCTCAGTGAAGTGCGGCTGCCATTTTCTTGTAGCCCGTGCGCTCTTCAGCACTAGTTTTGGCCTCTAGCGCTGCTGTAACAGCGCAAATCTCCTCACAATCTCCTCACAGCTCACCAGCGCTGACACAGCGCGGTACAGACAGCGGAACTGAGCGGTCCCTGGTCCGGTTTGGGGAGTCCCCTGGGCGCCCCCTCCTCAGTCAGCACAGCCTGTGGGTGGACTTTTTATCTGAGGAGTCTCAGAGGGGGGCAATATGGAGTCTCTGTCACTAGCTTCCCCTAAATGTCAGTGGACAACAGGCAGTGCTTCAGCACCTGCGGTCCCTAGGGACCAGTTGTGGGCAGTCCTGGAATAATTTCTGACCAGGATGGGAGCTGTGTGCAAGCGCAAGGGAGAAAAAAAGCGCCCTCTCCCCACTTTACTTCATGAGGGCAGTGCGCTGATTCAGATATGGGCCTAGCCACTACCGCTCAGGACCCTAGTTCTGAATGTATTGGATGGTTTTGAACAGGACATTCCTTATGAGGAAAACTCCAGTTCTGAGTCAGTAAATGACAGGGCGCTTGTTAGTGTACTCATGACTGCGGTGAGGGACACTCTCAAGCTAAAATGCTGCGGATGCAGAACCTCGGGTGGATACAGTCTCCTTTGGTTCTTTTAAGGCCAGGCCTTCTAAAGAGGTTTTTCCATATGTACTTTCTTTGACCAGCTCATTGATAAGGTCTGGGAAAAGCCGCAGAAGAATTTTTTTATGGTCCCGCGGCGTTTGTCTATCAGATACCCCTTGAAGATGCCCTACTTAAAAAATGGGCTTCTCCCCCAGGGTCGACCCTCCAGTCGCCTGGTTGAACAAGGCCATCACTCTCCCGATGGAGGGGACTCCTGCATTTGAGGACCCCACTGACAGGAGGCCAGAAGTGGTGAGCAGAGCCATGTTTGCCTTGTTGGGATCCGCCCTACGGCCTGTGGTAGCGGCGACCCTTGTGTCTTAAACACTTACAGGTTGGGCAAAAATGTTGCACCTAGCTGTACAGGAGCATAATCTTCCTCCAGACACAGTTGCTTTGGCCCACCAACTGGTTCAGGGCCTGGTTTATGTGTGTGACGCCACGTTGGACGCGACCCCTTTAATATCCAGGGCCTCTGTCTCGGCGGTGGTATTGCGTCTTATCTGGTTGAAGTGCTGGTCTGCTGACCTAGCCTTAGGAAGCTCCTGACGGATCTACCATTTTTAAAGGTGGTAGACCTTTCGGTGCTGCTCTGGATGACATTGTCATGGGAGGTAAAAGCACTCTTCTTCCTTAGACTAGCAAGGGTGAGGAGGCCCGCCGCAAACAGGGGCCTTCCTTTCCAGCAAAAGGTTTTTTTTTCGCCAGAGTCCACGGGTAGGCCCTCTCAGACTGACGGCAGTGCGGCTGGTGGGCACAAGTGCCCCTGGGTGCGTAAGCCGAACATGCGGCTCCCAAGCCCGCCTCCGCGTGAAGTCTTGCCTCCGCCCGACTCTGGGGTGGGGGGACGACTTCGCAGGTCACGAATCGGTGGTCCTCCCGAATCTCCGACTGGTGGGTGTGCGAGGAGGTCACCTCAGGATACAGGATAGTATTCCGATCCTGGCCCCCAGACAGATTCTTTCCCTCAAATCTTCCTCTCCTTCCCACCTGTTGGGCAGCCCTCTTGGGGGCTGTACAGGATTTGATCAGGTCCGGAGTGATTGTGCCGGTTCCGTCACAGGAGAGTTTTCAGGGATTCTACTCGAATCTGTTTGTCGTCCCAAAAATAGGATGTGGTTCGACCTATCCTGGACCTCAAGGCCCTGAATGTCTTCGAGAAGGTGCAGAAATTCCGCATGGAATCTATTCGCACTGTGATCGCTACACTCCACCAAAGGGATTTTCTTCTGGCGTCCTTGGACTTCAAGGACGCCTACTTGCATGTTCCGATCTGCGCAAGTCACCAGAAGTTTCTGCGCTTTGCGATCAGCGAAGTCCACTATCGATTGTGGCTCTTCCTTTCGGCCTAGCCTCGGCACCAAGGGTGTTCACCAAGGTGCTTGCTCCGGTTCTAGCCTTCTGTTACAGCGAGGTATTGCTGCCGTGGGCTATCTGGACGATCTTCTGCTAAGAGCAGAAAGTGGATCAGACTTAGAGGAAAGGTGACTATCGTCAATTAGACCCTCAGGGACTCGGGTGGTTCCTGAACATTCAGGAGTCAGTCCTGGTCCCGACTCTGGAGTATCTAGTTCTGATTCTGGACTCCTTGGAGGCAAAGGTATCCTACCTCTGGAGAAGTTGCTGACACTTCAGTCTGCGGTGCGGGTGCTGACATCCCAAAAATGGTTGTCAATCCGTTTTTTATCATGAGAGACTCGTGGTGGCCTCCTTCGCGGCCGTTCCGTATGTCCAATCACACACCCGGGCACTGCAGAAGGAGATCTTGTCCACCTGGGACAAATCCCCGTTGTCCTTGGATCTTCAGATCCAGGTGATTCACCTGGTCAGGGCGCCCCTGACATGGTGGTTGAGATCCTCGGCTCTTCGGTCCGGAAAGTCGTTCCCCTCCCATCCAATGGACGGCACTCATGATGGACACCAGCCTGACGCGCTGGGGTGGAGTCTGGGGAATCCTGTCTGCTCAGGCCTTGGACTCCGGACGAGCCCGTTAACCAATCACTGTTCTGGTAATACGGGCCATCGGACTGTGTCTCTTCTCAGGTCAGAGAGAGTACGGGGTCGCTCCATCAGGAGCCAGTCGGACACCGCCACGGCGGTGGCGTATGTAAACCATCAAGGGGGAACTCGGAGCTCAGCTGCGGCTTCCGAGGTAGTCCGTATCCTGAAGTGGGCCGGAAGAAACGTGCCGGCTCTGTAGGCCAGTTTACATTCTGGGCATAGACAATGGGCAGGCGGACTATCTGAGTCGCCAATCGCCAGACACCGGACCAAGAAGAGTGGTCCTTGCATATATTTCAACTCCTTTACCGACGGTGGGGCACGCCGGATGTGGACCTGATGGCCTCTCGACTCAATCGCAAGGGTCGAGGTTGTGGCCAGATCCAGGGATCCTTGGGCGATGCCTCGGATGCGTTGGTGGCCCCATAGGGTCCTTATCGCCTGATATAAACTCCAGCGATCCTAATTGTTCCGGATTGGCCTCAGCATCACTGGTACGCTGATCTGGTACGTCTCGTCGCGGACGTTCCCTGGCGGTTGCCGATGAGGGAGGACCTTCAGTCTCAAGGTCCTATGTTTCATCCGGCTTACAGCCTCTGGCTTTAATGGCAGGGCTGTTAAAAGCCAGGTGCTGAGGGACCGAGGTCTCTCGGACTCGGTCATTTTGACCATGTTAAGGACACGGAAGTCTTCCTCCAGGCAGATCTATCACCGTACCTGGAAAGCTTATATCGCCATGTGCGAAGCGCTGGACTGGCGTCCTCGGACGTATTCCGTCCCCAGAATCCTGCGTCCTCTGCAGTGTGGAGTGACCCAAAAAGCTTGCTTTGAGTACCATCAAGGATCAGATTTCGGCCTTGGTCGTCTTCTTTCAGCGACCTCTAGCGGGTCATTTTCTTGGTTAGCACCTTGTGTTGGGGGTTCGCCATGTGCTCCCTCCTGTCAAGCCTCCTCTCCCACCGTGGGATCTGAATTTGGTGCTCTCGGTCCTCCAGGAACCTCCTTTTGGGAATATCCGGGATATTCCCCTCTTGTCTTGTCTCAGAAGGTGGCCTTTTTAGTGGCAATCACTTCTGTTTGACGAGTGTCTGAGTTGGCGGCTTTGTCCTGCAAGTCGCCATATTTAGTCATCCATAAGGATAAGGCGGTGTTGCATCCGCGACCTTCCTTTTTTGCCAAAGGTGGTGTCAACCTTTCACCTACATGAGGACATTGCCCTCCCGTCCTTGTGTCCTCCACCCATCGCATCCCAGAGAGTTTGCGCTGCACATATTGGAGGTGGTACGAGCCTTGCGGGTATACCTGTCTGCTACTGCTTCTATTCGGAAGTCCGACTCGCTGTTTGTGACTGTCTCTGGTCCATAACAGGGCTAAGCGGTTTAGTCTGCCATCATTTTTAGGGGAATCAGACAAACCGTCTTTCAAGCCTATGCTCTCAAAGGGCGGGCGCCTCCCTTTCCGGTTACGGCGCATTCCACCAGGACAATTGGTGCTTCCTGGGTTTCCCGACATCAAGCGTCGGTTGCACAAGTGTGCAAGGTGGCGACCTGGTCGTCTGTTCATGCCTTTTAAGTTTTATAAGGTTAATGTGGCTGCATCTTCGGATGCTTCCTTCGGCCGCAGGGTGCTGCAGGCCGCTGTTTAAAGTTGCGACTCCTCCGTTGAGGAGCTCTGCCTTATTGGAGTGAAGTTTTGGTTTTTCCATTTATACTGCTCCCATCCCTCTTGACACTGCTTTGGGACATCCCACGTGTAAAGAGACACCGCGTCAGTCCATGGATGTCAGAGAAAAGGATTTTACGGTGAGTACAAAAAATCCTTCTTTTTTTTATTTTATTTTTTTTATTATTTTTTTTTTAAGGGCGATGGCAGGAGCGTCGTGCACGAGAGCAGGAAAAGGGATTTGTGTTCTGTCAAGGGAGAGGAGACATCGTTTTGTAGGAACAACGATGTGTCTCCTCCACCAGTCCGTTGTATTTTTATAGCGCTGATCTCTGTATAAATGTCAAAAGTGTCCGATCTGTCCGCCGCAATGTCGCAGTACTGCAAAAAATCGCAAATCACCAACATTACTATTAAAAAAAATAAAAAAAAAAAATAAATTATATAAATGAAAATACCATCTTTTTTCCCATAGTTCAACCAATCAATATATGCTTATTGCAATTTTTTTTTAGATTATTTTCTTTTTTTTATTTACCAAAAACATGTAGAATATATATTGGCCTAAACTAAGGAAGAAAGTGGTGTGTGGTGTGTGTTTGTTTTTTTTTTGTTTTTTTTTAACATTTTGAAGTATATTTATTATAGCAAAAAGTACACTTTTGCACTATAAAAAAAAAAAAGAAAAAAAAAAGTTTTGTTTGGTTACAGCATTGCATGACCGTGCAGTTGTAAGTTAGTGACGCAGTGCCGTATCGCAAAAAATGGCCTGGTCATTAAGCAGCCAAATCTTCCGGTCTGTAAGTGGTTAAAGAGCAACTGTCATCCTTGTCCTACAGCAGCTCCTCCTCTGACCCGCTGTTGACTCACCGACAGTTCCATTCAGTTTAATGGGACGGTTGGTGATGCAGCAGTGACCCAACAAGGTGAGGGACGTGATGGCAGAAGGTGAGTGGATGCCCGCTAACAGGCGCTGCCATGATGGATCTGAAATGACAGGTGCTTTTTAAATGTAAGGACTTTATTCTTGCTGGTGGTTAGAATATTAAATATTTGCAAACAAAAATAGGATTTTTGTACACACCGTAAAATCCATTTCTCTGACATTCATGGACCGACACGGTGGCTCTTATCACTGAACGTATGGGTATATGTCCCTGCTTGCAGGAGAAGACCTAGGCAGAATGTTAAATGTTAAAACATTTTAGAACAAACCAGAGCTGAACAGCCCCGCCCAGGGGGGCGGTCCCTCCGGACATTACCCTCCCACCTGCAGCTAGCAGACCTCAGTTCGTAACAAAGCAGCACAAACTTAAAAGGGTGGGTGCCGTGTCGGTCCATGGATGTCAGAGAAATGGATTTTACGGTGAGTATCAAAATCCTATTTTCTCTTATCCATGGACCGACACGCCGGCTCTTATCACTGAACGTATGGGATGTCTCAAAGCAGTGTCAAGAGGGATGGGAGCAGTATAAATGGAAAAACCAAAAAACTTCACTCCAAACAAGGCAGAGCTCCTCAACGGAGGAGTTGCCACTTTAAACAGCGGCCTGTAACACCTTGCGGCCGAAGGAAGCATCCGGAGATGCAGCCACATCAACCCTATAAAACTTAGAAAAGGTATGAACAGACGACCAGTTCGCCGCCTTGCACACTTGTGCAACCCACGCTTGATGTCGGAAAAACCAGGAAGCACCAATTGCCCTGGTGGAATGCGCCATAACCGGGAAGGGAGGTGCCCGCCCCATGAGAGCATAGGCTTGAAAGACGGTTTGTCCGATCCACCTAGAAAATGGTGGACAGTCAAACAGAGTCAGACTTCCGAATAGAAGCAACAGACAGGCACACCCGCAAGGCTCGTACTACATTCAAAGTGTGCCGCGCACACTCTCTGGGATGCGATGGTCGAGGACACTAGGACGGGAGGACAATGTCCTCATTTTAGGTGAAAGGTCAAAATCACCTTTGACAAAAGAGATAGTCGCGGATGCAACACCGCCTTATCCATATGGATGACTAAATATGGCGACTTGCAGTACAAGGTCGCCAACTCAGACACTCGTCTAACAGAAGTGATTGCCACTAAAAGGGCCACCCTCTGAGACAAAGTGAAGAGGGGAATATCCCTGATATTCTCAAAAAGGAGGTTCCTAGAGAACCAAGAGTACCAATTCCGATCCCACGGGGGGAGAGGAGACTTGACAGGAGGGAGCCCATGGTGAACCTCCTGCACAAGGGTGCCAACCAAGGAATGACCCGCTAGTGGTCGCCAAAAGAAGACGGCCAAGGCCGAAATCTGACCCTTAATGATACTCAAAGCGAGCTTTTGGGCCACTCCATGCTGTAGAAAACGCAGGATACTAGGGACGGAATACGTCCAAGGATGTCAGTCCAGCTCTTCGCACATGGCGATGTAAGCTTTCCAGGTACAGAGATAGTTCTGGAGGAAGACTTCCGTGTCCTTTTAATATGGACGAAATGACCGAGTCCGAGAGACTTCGGTCTCTCAACACCTGGCTTTAAACAGCCATGCCGTTAAGGCCAGAGACTGTAAAGGCAGGATGAAATATATGACTTTGAGACAGAAAGTCCTCAGTTATTGGCAACCATCAGGGAACGGCCGCGACGAGACGTTCCAGTGAAGCCGAGGTCAATCCGTAGCAATGAGGATCACCGGAATTTCCTCGGTTGCCACCCTGCGCAACAGGCGAGGGAGCAACTGCAGCGGAGGATAAACGTATATCAGGTGATAATGACCCCATGGGCCACTGACGCCTCTGAGGTATCCGCCCAAGGATCCCTGGATCTGGCCACAAATCTCGACAACTTGCGATTGAGTCGAGAGGCCATCGGGTCCACCTCCAGCGTGCCCCACTGTTTGTGTGGCAAAGGAGTTGAAATACCTCCGGGTGCAAGGACCACTCTCCCTGGTCCAACGTCTGGCGACTCAAATAGTCCGCCAGTTCTATGCCTGGAATGTAAACGGCCGACAGAGCCGGCACACTTTTTAGCCCACTTCAGGGTACGGGGGACCTCGGAAGCCGCAGCTGAGCTCCGAGTCCCCCCTTGATTGTCGACATACGCCACCACCATGACTTTGTCCGACTGGATCCTAATGGAGCGATCCTGCAATCTCTCAGACCACGAGGAAAGGCACAGTCTGATGGCCCGTATTTCCAGAACATTGATCGGCAAACGGGCTTCGTCCGGCGTTCAAGCCCTTGGGCCAACAGGACTCCCCAGACTACACCCCAGCCCTTCAGGCTGCCGTCCGTAGTGAACACCGTCCATTGGATGGGGAGGAACGACTTCCCGGACTGAAGAGCCGGGGACCCAAACCACCATGTCGGGGACGCCCTGACCAGGTGGCTCACCTGGATCGGAAAATCCAAAGACAACGGGGAGTTGTCCCAAGGGGACAAGATCTCCTTCTGCAATGCCCTGGTGTGTGATTGGGCATACGGAACGGCCTCGATGAGGTCACCATGAGTCCCAGGACTCCCATGCAAAAACGGATTGACGACCATTTTTTGGGATGTCGGCATCCGCACTGCAGACTGAAGTGTCAGTAGCTTCCCCGGAGGTAGGAATACCTTTTTGCCTCTAAGGAGTCAGAATCAGACCGAGATACTCCAGATCTCGAGTCGGGACCCGGACTGACTCCTGAATGTTTAGGAGCCACCCAAAGGCCCTGAGGGTCTGACTGACGATAGTCACACTGTCTCCTAATTCTGAGCCATTTCCTGCTCTGAGAAGATCGTCCAGATAGCCCACGACAGCAATGCCTTGCTGTCTCAGCAAGCTAGAACCAGCACAAGCACCTTTTGGTGAACACCCTCGGTGCCGAGGCTAGGCCGGAAGGAAGAGCCACAAATTGATAGTGGACTTCACCGATCGCAGGCGCAGATCGGAACATGCAAGTAGGCGTCCTTGATGTCCAAGGTCGCCAGAAAATACTGGCCACCGTGCGAATGGATTCCATTCGGAACTTTTGCACCTTCACGAAGGCATTCAGGACCTGGAGGTCCAAGATGGGCCGAACCCCGTCCCCTTTTTGGGACGACAAACGAATTCGAGTAGAATCCCTGAAACCTCTCCTGTGACGGAACCGGCACAATCACTCCGGACCTCAAACCGAATAGGCCCCATAGGGCCGCCCGACGGGCAGGAAGGAGAGGAAGATTCGAGGGAAGAATCTGTCTGGTATTAGGAACGGAACCTATCCTGTAACCTGAGGTGATCACCTCGCACACCCACTGGTAGGAGATCCGGGAGGTCCATTGATCCGTGGACCTGCAAAGTCGTCCCCCCTACCCCAGAGTCGGGTGGGGGCAAGACTTCACGCGGAGGCAGGCTAGGGAGCCGGCTTGTTCGGCATACGCACCCAGGGGCACTCGTGTCCACCAGCCGTACCGCTGTCAGTCTGGGAGGGCCTCCCCGTTGACTGACGAAAAAAAAACCCTCTTTGCTGGAAAGGAAGGACCCTGCTCACGGCCTTGCTAGCCTGAGGAAGAACGGTGCTTTTACCTCCCGTGACATCCTTGATGTCATCCAGCGCAGCACCGAAAAGCCTACCACCTTTTTTAAATGGTAAATCCTTCAGAGGCTTTTCAGAAGCTAGGTCAGCAGACCAGCATTTCAACCAGATCAGACAACGCAATACCACCGCCAAGACAGAGGCCCTGAGTTATAAGGGGCCGCGTCAAACGTGGCGTCGCCGCATAAACCAGGCCCTGCACCATTTGTGGGCCAGAGCAATAGTGTCTGGAGGAAGATTATGCTCCTGTACAGTTTTGGTGCAAGATTTTTTTTGCCCATCCCGTAAGTGTTGGAGACACAAGGGTCGCCGCTACCACAAGCCGTAGGGCGGATCCCAACAAGGCAAACATGGCTCTACTCACCACTTCTGACCTCCTGTGAGTGGGGTCCTTAAATGCAGGAGTCCCCTCCACCGGGAGAATGGTGGCCTTGTTCAACCGGGCGACTGGAGGGTCGACCACTGGGGGAGAAGCCCACGTTTTAAGTGGGGTATCTGATAGACAAACGCCGCGGGACCATAAAAGTCTTCTGCGGCTTTTTCCCCAGACCTTACCAATGAGCTGGTCAAAGAAAGGTACATATGGAAAAAACCCTTTTTTAGAAGGCCCGGCCCTAAGGAACCAGAGGAGACTGTCCACCTGAGGTTCTACATCCGCAGCATTTAGCTTGCGAGTGTCCCTCACTGCATCAATGAGTTCACAAAACAAGCGCCCTGTCATTTACTGACACAGAACTGGAGTCTTCCTTGCAAGGAATGTCCTGTTCAAAACCATCAAATATATTCAGAGCCAGGGTCCTGAGCGGTTGTGGCTAGGCCCATATCTGAATCAGCGCACACCCCTTCTTTTTTTTTTTTTTTTTTTTTTTTCCTACAAAAAAATAAATAAAATAAAAAGGGGGAGAGGGGCTTTTTGCTCCCTTGCGCTCACACACTGCTTCCTCCTGGTCAAATCAATGATTCCAGGACTGCCGACAACTGGTTCCTAAGGACCGCAGGTGCAGGAGCACTGCCAGTTGTCTCTAACAATGTGAAGAAACAGGTGAACCAGACTCCAATATTGCCGCCCTCTGAGACCTTATTCACCATTACAGTGAATAATACAGCCCACCCACAGGCCGTGCTGGGGCTGAGGAGGGGATACCTGGAGTACTCACCACCCCTAGGGACCGCTCTGTACCGCTGTATGAGTCGCGCTGTAGTGCGGGTGCAGCCTGAGGTGAAGAATCTGTGAGGATGTGTGTAATTCGTGCCATTCAGCAGCGCTGCTACAGGCCGAAAATGAAACTGAAGCGCCGCGGCTACAAGAAAATGGCCGCCGGGCACCAGTATAACTGTATTGAGCCCCAGCAAAATGGCCGCCAATGGTGCACGTTTCAAAAATAAAACACCGCGCCAATGGCGCACAGAAAAAAACACAGCAAGTCCCCCAGAACACTTCCCAAGCAAAATAAGTCATGGAGCGGCCCCCCCAGGGCAGAGTGACCCCCCCCCCCCCAAGCATCCCCACACAGCACAACAGGTTGCAGAGAGCAGCATAACAGGGGGGGGAGACAGGGAGAACCCCCCACACACAAACACAGCAAGCATGTACTCACCTTGCAGCAGGAGAGACTACTTACCCGTCCCGCAAGCACCTTGGAGAACACCCCCGGTGCCAATAGAGGGACTCACTGGCTTGTTTCAGACAGACCTATCACAGAGTCGTACTGCGTAGCTGTCGGCCCGGTCCACCGCGAAAGATACAGTAGGTACTGTTCGATCTTGAGAGGACCGCGGGAGCATGAAAGCAACCCGGCCACCCCTGGAGCCATGGGGTATGTCGTGAACTGAGTCTCACGCACACAAGGCGAGGATCAGCACGCTTGATGGTCGGAGAGGGAAGACTACGAGGATACCAGTGTACCCAACCTGTTGCCCAGCCGACAGTTGATTGAAGGTCTCAAAAATAAAATAAAATTCCCAAAGGAATAAAATTTTAAAAGTAAAATCTTCCAGGAGACTGGCTCCTGAGAGAGCCACGTCTTCGCCTTCTGCTAGGCAGAAAAAAAACTGAGGTCTGCTAGCTGCAGGTGGGAGGGTAATGTCCGGAGGGACCGACCCCCGTTGAGCGGGGCTGTTCAGCTCTGGTTTGTTCTAGAATGTTTCTAACATTTAACATTCTGCCTAGGTCTTCTCCTGCAAGCAGGGACATATACCCATACGTTCAGTGATAAGAGCCGCCGTGTCGGTCCATGGATGATAAGAGAATTTAAGGTTTCCTATTTAGAATAATAAGCTGTCAGGTTAGTAAAACGACGATATCTGAACGGATTCAATCATACAGTTTGTAGTGTACGATGGGATAAAAGAATATTCATGAACTTTGTTTTATCTCATGGTTACTGTGAAATTGTGTGAATGCATAAATGCAGTGCATGTTATATTAGCTTGCAGTAGTAAAAAAACTACCGTATTTATCGGCGTACAACACGCACCGGCGTATAACACGCACCCCAAGTTTAGGAGGGAAATTCAAGGAAAAAAAACTTACATTTAAATGCAGCATGCAGCCTTGCCCAGTGTCCATCTGCAGCCTTGCCCAGTGCCTTTGCGATCTTGTCAGTCTCGGCGTTTTTTTAAATTTGGCGCCGATTTCTGTGGAGAGGAGCGAGCGGGGCCGAGTGTACTTCGGCTAGACTCTGCTCCTCTCGCAGTCCCGCCCATCTCCACTGACTGCGCCGCTGATGGAGAAAGCCGAGTGTACTTCGGCTAGACTCGGCTCTTCTCACAGTCAGGGGCAGGACTGCGGGAGGAGCCGAGACTAGCCGAAGTACACTCGGCTTTCTCTATGTCAGCGGCGCAGTCAGAGATGGGCGGGACTGCTAGAGGAGCCAAGTAAAGCCGAGTGTACTTCGGCTTCGGCTCCTCTCGCTCGTTTTCAGCAGGGGAATTCGACGGAGTATCGGCATATAACACGCACCCACGATTTTCCCCTGATTTTAAGGGAAAAAAAGTGCGTGTTATACGCCGATAAATACGGTACTTTTGGAAATCGATGCAGCGCCACAAAGTCGTTGTGGCGCTGATTCGGACGGTGCCATTGCCGGCAATAGCTGCCAATTTGGCATGTGATTTGTAGGGGTGTACCGAAAATGAAGGATGCACTAGGCTTAAAACCGATACCGAAAATGACAGTTTTTTTTAAAAAAGATATTTATATGTTTTTGCATTATATTTAACTTTTTAATTCAATCTTATTTTATTATATTATATGCAAGAGAAAGACAGAAAAAGACACACTTCGTCTTAAACATTACAAACAGTGATAGGATACACCATCGACAGGCATCATGTATGGCAAAACAAAGCAGGGCTAAGTTACACATATAAGGATTGAGCACCTGTGTAGGAGGACCTCCGTGGGATTTTTGTAATATCAGTCCCTGTACAAGAATAAATGAGGTAAGGAAACCTTTATCTGTATTTCTGCGAAGGGGATCCTAGTTCCTCCGTATGCAACTTATCAGATGAGATTATACACAAATCTGTTTGGAGAATATGACGTAGGGTCACTCATTGGGTTATTGGCATTAGGTAGATCGAAGCCCTGGTACGTTTTCTCACTGTATTCCTAGAGGTGTAATTAGATATAGAGAAAAGAAAAAAAGAATCGGGGGCAGATAGAAGGGGACAATTAGGTAGGGGACAGGAATCAGAATCCCAATCACTCCATCACGGTCCCACGGCGGACCCGTCCAGGTCACGTCCCGCCCAGGACACAAACTCAGAGGAGTATCGGAACACGGACCACGAAGTCCATGTGAGAGAGAACTGTTCACTTTTACCACTTTCCTCCGCCAGCAAGCGTTCCAGGTCTCTAATGTGGTCCACCTCAACAGCCCAATCTCCCAGGGAAGGCATGGTTGTCGATCTCCAATGACGGGGAATCACTATTCTGGCCGCCGCCAAGAAGTGTCGCAATACATCATTTCTGATGGATTTAAATGACCCCGGGATTATAGACAGGAGGGCCACCTCAGGTGAAGGCTGGATAGAGGTCGCCATCAGTTTGCAGTAAAGTGTGAAAACTCGCTGCCAGAACCTCCGCACAGGAGGGCACTCCCACCAGATGTGGAGCATGGTTCCCCGGGAGTCGAGACACCGCCAGCAGGCATCCGACACTTCCGGATTGAAGTGATGAATAGATGGACATCTGTACCATCTCGTTATTAGTTTAAACCCCTTCTCCTGGGTCTTAGTGGCTAGGGATAATTTGTGAGTGAGGATGAAACATTTTTGCCAGTCAATAGGGGAGATAGGGCGATGCAGATCTGTCTCCCAGGCCACCGTGTACGGTGGAAGGTCAGGGGATATATTTAACTTTTTAATATCAATTTAAATTAATATGAAATTGTTGGCCATTAATGGTACTTTTTTTTTTTTTTTTTTTTAGTACAAATAAAGGGTCAAGAAAGATGCAGTCTACAGTCTCTAACCATCTCCTGTATCATGTCTGCAATCTCTTGCCTAAACTTAACCACTTCAATACCAGACACTTACCCCCCTTCCTGCCCAAGCCAATGTTCAGCTTTCTGCGCTGTCTCTGTTTTAAATGACAATTGCGTGGTCATGCTACACTGTACCCAAACAGAATTTTTTTTTAATTTTGTTCCCAGAAATGGAGCTTTCTTTTGGTATTTGATCACCTCTACGGCTTTTATTTCTCTTATCGTCCATGGACTGACACAGCTGGATACTGTAAACGTGTGGGTATATGTCCCTGCTCTCAGGAGAAGATCTAGGCAGAATGTTAGATGTTAAAACATTCTAGAACAAACCAGAGCTGAACAGCCCCGCCCAGGGGGGCGGTTCCTCCGGACATTACCCTCCCACCTGCAGCCTCAGTTTTTTTTTTCCTGCCTAGCAGAAGGAGAAGACTTGGCTCTCTCGGGAGCCAGTCTCCTGGAAGATTTTACTTTTAAATTTTATTCCTTTGGGAATTTTATTTTATTTTTGAGACCTTCAATTAACTGTCGGCTGGGCAACAGGTTGGGTACAAGATATCCTCGCAGTCTTCCCTGTCCGACCATCAAGCGTGCTGATCCTCGCCTTGTGTGCGTGAGACTCAGTTCACGACATGCCCCACGACTCTAGGGGTGGCCGATGGGCTTTTTATGCTCCGCGGTCCTCAAGATTGAACATTCCTGCTGTATCTTTTGCGGTGGACCGGGCCGACAGCTACTCAGTACCGCACTGTGATAGTCCTGTCAGGAACACACCAGTGGGTCCCTCAGGGGACGTGTAAGTAGTCTCTCCTGCCTGCAGGTGAGTACATGCTGTGTTTCTCTGTGTGGGGGATTTTCCCTGTCTCCCCCTGTTTTATTGTCACTCTCTGTCACCATTGCTGGCACTGTGCTGTCTGGGATGCCTGGGGGTCATTCTGTCCCGGCTAGGGCTCATGGCTGTTTGCATATCGCTGGGGGCTGTTTTTGGGGCCTGGGCTCCATTTGGCGCCACGTGTAGTGTGTTCTACATTACTTTGTATGGCGGCCATCTTGCCGCGGTTCGCTGAAGCACATTGTGGGGCCATTTACTTGAAGCCGCAAGCTTGTTACAATGTTTGGCCTCTATCGCTGCTGAAACAGCGCGATTCTCCTCACACTATCCCCACAGCTCACTGGCGCTGGTACAGCGTGGTGCAGGCAGCGGAACCGAGCGGTCCTGGTCCGGGTTGGTGAGTCCCCTGGCTATCCCCTCCTCAGTCAGCGCAGCCAGTGGGTGGACTTTTTTTCTGAGGAGTCTCAGAGGAGCAATTATGGAGTCTGTGTCACCAGCTTCCCCATGCATGTCAGAGTCAACAGGCAGTGCTCCAGCACCTGCGGTCCCTATGGACCAGTTGTCGGCAGTCCGGTTGCCAATGAGGGAGGACCTTCTGTTTCAAGGTCCGATATTTCATCCTGCTTTACAGTCTCTGGCTTTAACGGAATGGCTATTGAAAGCCAGGTGCTGAGAGTCCGAGGTCTCTCGGATTTGGTCATTTCGACCATGTTAAGGGCACGGAAGTCTTCCTCCCAGAAAGATATGTCGCCGTACCTGGAAAGCTTGCATCGCTATGTGCGAAGAGCTGGACTGGCGTCCACGGACGTATTCCGTCCCCAGAATCCTGCGGTTCTTGTGGCGTGACCCAAAAGCTTGCTTTGAGTACCATTTAAGGCAGGGCTCGACAAACCCCAGGCGCCAGGTCGCCATTGCGACTAGAATTAGCGACCTGGCGCCTGGGGCAGCACAGCTGGGGGTATCCTGTGTCTCTGTGCCCCCCCTCCGCGCCGCGGGATCGCGTCGGACCGCGCCGGCCGGTAATTGAGGCCGCGGCTTTGCGGCCTTCTGCAGGCCTATGCTTCCTTCTGTGGTCTAGCGCCATCTTCTGGTGGCCGTTGGTATTGCAACCAACAATGCTAATGGAGTTTCCCTGTCTGTTTTCCCTGCCATCTCCTTCCCTCTAATTAGAACCCCCAAACATTATATATTTTTTTTTATGCTAACACCCTAGAGAATAAAATGGCGGTCGTTGCAATACTTTCTGTCACACCCTATTTGCGCAGCGGTCTTACAAGCGCACTTTTTTTAAATAAAAAAATAAGACAACAGTAAAGTTAGCCCAGTTTTTTTTTATATTGTGAAAGATAATGTTACGCTGAGTAAATTGATACCCAACATGTCACGCTTCAAAATTGCGTCCACTCGTGGAATGGCGACTAACTTTTTTACCCTTTAAAATCTCCATAGGCGACGTTTAAAAAACTCTACAGGTTGCATGTTTTGAGTTACAGAGGAGGTCTAGGGCTAGAATTATTGCTCTCAATCTACCGATCACGGCGATACATCACGTGTGGTTTGAACACCGCTTTCATATGCGGGCGCTACTCACGTATGCGTTCGCTTCTGCGCGCAAGCTCGGCGGGACAGGGCGCGTTCCTGGCTCCTAACTTTTTTAGCTGGCTCCTAGAATCCAAGCAAATTTGTCAAGCCCTGCATTAAGGGTCAGATTTCGGCCTTGGCCGCCTTCTTTCAGCGACCTCTAGCAGGTCATTCCATGGTTAGCACCTTTTTTTTGTGCAGGGGGTTCGCCATATGCTCACTCCTGTCGAGCCTCCTCTCCCTCCTTGGGATTTGAATTTGGTGCTCTCGGTTCTCCTGGAACCTCCCTTTGAAAATATCAGAGATATTCTTCTATTGACCTCGTCTCAGAAGGTGGCCTTCTTAGTGGCCATTACTTCTGTTAGACGGGTTTCTGAGTTAGCGGCCTTGTCCTGTAAGGCGCCTTATTTTGTCATCCATAAGGATAAGGCGGTGTTGCGTCCGCTGCCTTTTTTTTTTTTTTTTTTGCCAAAGGTGGGTCTCGGCCTTTCACCTTAATGAGGGCATTGTCCTCCAGTCCTTGTGTCCTCACCCATCGGATCCCAGAGAGTTTGCGCTTCACACGTTGGATGTGGTACAAGCCCTGCGGGTGTACCTGGCTGCTACTGCTTCCTTTCGGAAGTCTGACTCGCTATTTGTGTCTGTCTCTGATTCAAAGCGGTGTCGTCTGCCACCATTTCTAGGTGAATCAGGCAGACCGTTATACAGGCCTATGCCCTTAAGGGGCGGGCGCCTCCCTTTCCGGTTACGGCGCATTCCACAAGGGCAATTGGTGCTTCCTGGGCTTTTCGACATCAAGCGTCGGTTGCACAAGTGTGCAAGGCGGCAACCTGGTCGTCTTCGGATGCTTCCTTCAGCCGCAAGGTGTTGCAAGCGGCTGTTTAACTACTTCCCACCCGGCCACTGTACATATACGGCCGGGTGGGTGCTCTCTCCTTCTGAGTGGACGTTCCTGAACGTCCCTCAGAAGGAGGGGGATCGCGCGCGCCCGCCGCGTTACCAAGGACCCGGGGCGCGTGCCCGGCGGCCGCGATTGCCGCCGGGCACCCGCGATTGCCTGGGAACCAAGCAGGAAAGTGGATCTGTGTGTGTAAACACACAGATCCACGTCCTGTGAGGGAGAGGAGGCTGATGGTGTGTCCCTTGTACATGGGGACAACCATCGGTCACCTCCCCCAGTCAGTCCCCTCCCCCCACAGTTAGAACACATTGAGGGAACATATTTAACCCCTTCCCGCCCCCTAGTGGTTAACCCCTTCCCTGCCAGTCACATTTATACAGTAATCAATGCATTTTTATAGCAGGGATCGCTGTATAAATGTAAATGGTACCAAAAATGTGTCAAAAGTGTCCGATGTGTCCGCCACAATATCGCAGTCACAATAAAAATCGCAGATCGCCGCCATTACTAATAAAAAAATAAAAAAAATTTAAAAATGCTATAAAACTATCCCCTATTTTGTAGACGCTATAACTTTTGCGCAAACCAATCAATATGCGCTTATTGCGATTTTTTTATTTTATTTTTATTTTTATTTTTTTTATACCAAAAATACGTATCGGCCTAAACTGAGAAATTTTAATTGAAAAAAATAAATGGGTATTTATTATAGCAAAAAGTAAAAAATATTGTATTTTTCCAAACTGGACGCTCTTCTTTTGTTTATAGCGCAAAAAATAAAAACCGCAGAGGTGATTAAATACCACCAAAAGAAAGCTCTATTTGTGGGGAAAAAAAGGACACAAATTTTGTTTGGGAGCCACGTCGCACGACCGCGCAATTGTCATTCAAAGTGTGACAGCGCTGAAAGCTGAAAAATGGCTTGGGCAGGAAGGGGGTTTTAGTGCCCAGTAGGGAGGTGGTTAAAGTTGCATCTCCTCCGTTGAGGAGTTCTGCCTTGTTTTGAAGTTTTTGGTTTTCCATTTATACTGCTCCCATCCCTCTTGACACTGCTTTGGGACATCCCACGGGTAAAGTATAAGAGGCTGTGTCAGTCCATGGACGATTAGAGAAAATAGGATTTTTGTACTCACCGTAAAATCAGTTTCTCTGACGTCTATGGACTGACACAGCACCCACCCTTCTTTTCAAGGTTTGTACTGCTTTGTTATGAACTGAGGTCTGCTGACTGCGGTGGGAGGGTTATGTCCGGAGGGACTGCCCCCCCTGGGCGGAGCTGTTCAGCTCTTGCTTTTTAGAATGTATGTATAACATCTCACATTCTGCCTAGGTCTTCTCCTGCAAGCAGGGACATAACCCACGGGTAAAGTGTTAGAGGTTGTGTCAGTCCATGGACGTCAGAGAAACGGATTTTACGGTGAGTACAAAAATCCTATTTTTTTGTAACTAACCAGCAAAATCAAAGTTTCTTAGAGTAAAGTACAGGATGCTGGTCTCTACTCTCTGTATTTATGATCTCCCTATCGGTTTCTACAAAACGGAACATAAATGGAAGTTGGGCTCTATTCACTCCATTTTGCAGACATGCAGGGAATGTTTAACATTGGTTCCTAGGGAACATGTTCGCATCAATGCATTTTTGTGCCTCTGCATTTTCGGATATGATCAGGGACTTTTTTTCCCCGCAAAATGCAGTGTTTTGACTTCAATCGACCCGCATTCTTAATGCGAGTTTTTACAGCGACTTTTGCCACAATTTCCTTTTTTTTTTTTTTTTTTTTTTTTTTTTTAGCTCTACGTTCACTGTTTGCTAAGGAGGGGACGGGAAGCTGGCTGCCGCGTCCTTAACTGTTGAGTCAGCAGGCTTCCCCAATGAATGTAAAAAAGAATAGTCTGCAAAAAAATTATGATAAAAATGGTGTGGGGAGTCACCTCCAAAATGCATACTATACCCTTATCCGAGCATGCAGGTCAGGAAAGGGAGGGGACGAGTGAGCCCCCCCTCCTGAACCATACAAGGCCACATGCCCTCAACATGGGGGGTGGTGCATTGGGGCGGGGGGGGCTCTGCACCCTCCCCCCCACCCCAAAGCACCTTGTGGTCAAGGGCCTCTTCCCAACAACCCTTGCCCGTTGGCTATCGTGGGTGGGGGCGGCTTATCGAAATCTGGAAACCCCCAGATCCTGCCCCCCCCCATGTGAATGAGTATGGGGTTTTATTAAAAAGATTTTCTTCCTCCGGTCTTCCTCAATCTTCTCCCGTCTTCTATGTCCGGTGTTCTTCCTCTGCTGCTGCCGCCGATGACCCCCCTCCGATGCTGCGTCCCGCTGATGTTGAGCATTTCTTAGATAACGATGAGGGTGTGGCCATCAGATGTCATCCGGAGGCCCACCCCTTGTGACATCGCTGACCCATCATGCCCCGGGCAGTAACGCCACAAGAGATGGGGCCTCCGGGTGACAACTGATGGCCACGCCCCAATCGTTATCTAAGACCTGCTTGACATTGGCGCGGGACGCAGTATTGGAGGAGGGTCGTCTGTGGGAGCAGTGGCAGAGTAAGGCCCCATGCACACGAGACGCAGGTGCAAACTCTGCTGAACACATGTTTTTAAACGTTGAAACCGGTGTTTAAAAACGCGCGTTTTGCCTTGTTTAGCTGCGTTTTATAAGCGTTTCATCATAGACCCTCCCTAAGCTCAAAAAACAGTACATTTTAACCATTTCAGCCAGTTTGTGAGACCAGAGTGAGTAGCAGCAGCTGAGAGAGCAGCAGTGTACTTGTATTTAGCGTATCACTTGCCACATCATCTGCCACAAGTTGTGGATTGTCCACTGGCCACGTTACCTGGCCACGTCACTGGCCACAAGTTGTGAATTGTCCACTTGCCACGTCACCTGCCACATCACCGGCCACGTCACCTGCCACATCACCTGGCCATGTCACCTGCCACAGGTTGTGGATTGTCCACTTGCCACGTCACCTGCCACAGGTTGTGGATTGTCCACTTGCCACGTCGCCTGCCACAGGTTGTGGATTGTCCACTTGCCACGTCGCCTGCCACAGGTTGTGGATTGTCCACTTGCCACGTCGCCTGCCACAGGTTGTGGATTGGCAACGTCACCTGCCACAGGTTGTGGATTGTCCACTGGCCACGTCACCTGCCACAGGTTGTGGATTGTCCACTGGCCACGTCACCTGGCCACGTCACCTGACACAAGTTGTTGTTTGTCCGCAATGCAAGCAATTACAGTTTTCTTTTATATTTTTTAATAGTTTTTCATCATTTGCCATCATTTTTGAGATTTCTAATGTTAAAAAATAGGTCACCTTTAAAAACGCTTATAAACGCAAACGCGGCAAAACACCGGTACCGCGTTTAGCGTCTGAAACGTGGAAAACTTTTGCGTCTGAACCCATTTTTTTTGCTTCTGGAAAAACTAGGTTTAACACAATTGCTTGTAAACGCCAAAAAACGAGAGTGTGTGCATGGACACATAGGATAACATTGAATGGGTTCAGGGGCATTCGAAAAAAGCGTCAAACTGCCTCTGAACGCGCGTTTAACAGCAAATAACAGCGTCTCGTGTGCATGGGGCCTAAGAACAGCGGACAAAGAACAGAAGGAAGAAGCCCGGAGGAGAAAAATGCTGGAGAAGGTGCGAGGAAGAAGATATTTTTAATAAGACTTGTCAAAAACTGTCTACTGTTTTTTTCACACTACACTACTTTTTTTTTTTTTGGGGTGAATGGGTAGGGGTACAATGTACCCCATACTCATGCACATAGGGGGGAGGCTGGGATCCCCTTGTTAAAGGGGGCTTCCAGTTCTGATAAGATCCCCCCCCCCCCCACCAATCACCGGGCTAGGGTATTTGGGAAGAGGCCCTTGTCCCCATCAACAAAGCACCCACCCCCATGTTGAGGACATGCAGCCTGGTATGGTTCAGGAGGGGGGGCTCGCTAGTCCCCTCCCTTTCCTGACCTGCCAGCCTGCATGCTCGAATAAGGGCCTGGTATGGACCTGGGGGGGGGGGGGGGGGCCCATGCTGTGTTTTTAGATAGATATAGATATATATAGCGGGAAAGCCCGCTGATGACCCCTCCTAAGCAACCAGCTAGATACAGTGTAAAGTAAAATAAAATGTGGCAAACGCTCAAAAGCAACATGCATAGATGTGAATCGAGCCTTAGGCCCCATTTACACTTGTGCGACTTTGGACTCAAGTCGCCGGACAAGTCGTTCACCATGTTTTCCAATGAGTATCGTTCATAGCTGTGCGACTTAAAGTTGGCCCGACTTTCATGCGACTTTAGGGCCATGGGCTTCAATGTAAACCCTCTAAATTAACATGAACAAAGTGTGTGACACCTGCTTGATATACATGCAACTTGTGTGACTTTGTAGAACATAAACAATCTCATTGGTTAAAGCCAAAGTCGCATACAAGTAGTGTCAAAGTTGCATAAAGACGCACTGTAAAGTCGCAATGGAAATTGCACGATCTTGAAGTTGCACAAGTGTGAATTAACTCCTAATGTGCCTAATGTAGGGCATATTCCAGTAGGTTTTTTGGTGGCATACAGTCACCCTAAAAAGGAACTTCAGTCCCCTGTTGATGCCATCAAATTTGATGGTGTCTAGCTCATGAGCATGTGCCGAAGTCCTCTGCCTGTCCTTCATAACCTGCGTCAGATCTGCGCTTCCACTAGTGTGTGCACATGGTGCGATTAGGAAGTTGCAGGAAATGTATCTTCGGTCTGTGCATACGCCAATTTTTTGACCTGTGTGCAGACCAATCACAAAGTCCTCTACCTCCCATATTGTGTTTGTGCGCAGATGCACCTGTGCATATGCAAATGTGCCAAAGGTCTCAGACAGGTACTTAAGGCCAGGCAGAGCCCTTCAACACATGCGACGAAAGGACACCATTTTCTATTTTTTTTTTTTTTTTTTTTTTTTTTTTTTTACTTTTTCTGAATTTCATTTACTGCATGTAAGCCAATCACAGCCAGACTGGTAGCATTTTTGAGAATGTGGCTAGCAATGGCAGCCCTGCTATTTCCTTGACAATTTTTTTATTTTAAGGTGGTGATGTTTTTAGAACTCCTATCTTAACTGTTAAAGATTTCTACTTTTGTTACTGAAAAGTGCTGTTCTTCTTTTAAAATGTTATGGCTGTTGAAGTTGATTACATTCTACTGCCAGAATGTTCCAAGCACACAAATGGCAAAAAATTAAAAAATTTAAATTATAAAATGTGAGCCCAGCTAGGCAAGTCGTTCATGATCTTACCTGTCAAAAAGTTTTTGTTTTTGGATTACTCTGATACTCCTAACTAAAATCTAGGTAAACCAATTGCCTTTTAGAAGTCACCTAATTGGTAAATGGAGTCCACCTGTGTGCTCTTTATTCTCAGTATAAATACAGCTGTTCTGTGAAGCCCTCAGGTTTGTTAGAGAACAGTAGTGAACAAACAATATACAAAAAATGTAGCGCTATGTGTAAAAATAAAAATAAAAATAACACCCAAGTGCAGTGCTCTAAATGACTTAAATCACAAAGATTCTATAAATGAGTCCAACTGTGAAAAATAGTAAGTTTAGAAAAAGTCTCTGATGACCAAAACGTGGATGTTGCTGAAACTTCCAAAACAGAATAGTGACCTTTCAAAAAATAAGTGACTTGTAACGTAACCACCACCACATGGAGGGGAGGCTTACCGGATGAAATGGACCCAATAGACATACGTCCGTAGGGTCAAACAGGCTTGGTATATGTATATCCGTACATATGGGATCCCAGTTGGCACTTGCACCTCTCCCCATGGACGATCTGCTCTCATGCAGATCGTCCATGGGGAGAGGTGCAAGTGCCAACTGGGATCCCATATGTACGGATATACATATACCAAGCCTGTTTGACCCTACGGACGTATGTCTATTGGGTCCATTTCATCCGGTAAGCCTCCCCTCCATGTGGTGGTGGTTACGTTACAAGTCACTTATTTTTTGAAAGGTCACTATTCTGTTTTGGAAGTTTCAGCAACATCCACGTTTTGGTCATCAGAGACTTTTTCTAAACTTACTATTTTTCACAGTTGGACTCATTTATAGAATCTTTGTGATTTAAGTCATTTAGAGCACTGCACTTGGGTGTTATTTTTATTTTTATTTTTACACATAGCGCTACATTTTTTGTATATTGTTTGTTTTTTGCCCTTCTCCACAGGTATTGTAGCTGCTTATATGTGTTAGTAGCGCGAATATTGTTTGTATTTTAGTAGTGAACAAACAGCATCATGAAGGCCAAGGAACACACCAGACAGGTCGGGTATAAAGTTGTGGAGAAGTTTAAAGCAGGGTTAGGTCATATATATATATCTATATATATCTCTATATATATATATATATATATATATATATATATATATATATATATATATATATCTCTATATATATCTCTATCTATCTCTATATATATCTCTATCTATATAATTTTTTTTTTCCTCAAACAACTAATCGATTACTATTTTCATTATCGATTAATCGGCCAGTAACATAATGGGGTTAAAAAAACTAAAATTAGACCTTTATAGTACAAAAAGATCAAATCGCTACTTTAAATATTACTTTCACTGTCCCACATTAAAAAATGAACCCCTTACAGTAGCGATTATTTGCTCTTTTTGTACTAATTTTAGTTTTTTAGTTTTTTTTTAAACCCATTGTTACTCAACATCTCAGGCCTGGGTCACACCTATGTGTTTTCTGGTGCTTTTTGCACAAACGCACTACAGTCCATTTACATGGTTTCCTATGGGACACGTTCACATCTCAGCTTTTTTCAGCTGCTGCGTGTCTGGAAAGGGCAAGGACTTTTTTTTTTTTTAATGCAAAACAGTGCTATTTTTTTTTTTTTGGTTCAATATACTTCAATGGAGAAGCTGCAGAAAAGCATGTAATGCGTTGTTGCGGCAATTTGTGTTTTTTTTAATCTGCCCAACAACTTGGGGAAAAAAAAATTAAAAATGCAAATCCCTGCAAAATCACTTTTTTTTTTTTTTTTTTTTTTTTTTTTTATACTATTTGTCAACTGGGCACTAAACCCCCTTTGTGCCCGGACCAATTTTTTTAGCTTTCAGCGCTCTCACACTTTGACAATTACTCAGTCATGTAATACTGTACCGAAATGATTTTTTTGTCCTTTTTTTTTTTTTTTTTTCTTCATACAAATGGAGCTTTCTTTTGGTGGTATTTGATCACCTCTGGGTTTTTTATTTTTTGCGCTATAAATGAAAAAATATGGAAAATTTAGAGAAAAACCCACATTTTGGCCACAATTTTTACTGCTACATATCTTTGGTAAAAAATAACCCAAATTTGTGGATATTATTTGGTCTTTGTGAAAGTTATAGAGTCTACAAGCTGTGGTGCGGATCATAAAAAATTGATCACACCTAATGTACTGGTGGCCTATCTCATTTCTTAGGACCCGAACAAGCCAGCAAAGCACAAATACCCCCCCCAAATGACCCCTTTTTTGAAAGTAGACATTCCAAGGTATTTAGTAAGATGCATGGTGAGGTTTTTGATGTAATTTTTTCCCCCAATTCATTGCAAAATGAAGATTTTATTTTCCACAAAATTGTCGTAATAGGTTATTTCTCTCACATGGCATGTGTATACCACAAATGACGCCCCAAAATACATTCTGCTACTCCTGAGTATGGCGATACCACATGTGTGGAAATTTTTCACAGCCTGGCCACATACAGAGGTCCAACATGCACGGAGCACCATCAGGTATTCTAGGAGCATAAATTACACATCTAACTAGTTGATTACCTATTACACTTTTGAAGGCCCTGGAGCACCAGGACAATGGAAACGCCCACAAAGTGACCCCATTTTGGAAAGCTAATACCCCAACGTATAATCTGAGGCATAATGAAACTTTTGAATGGTTCATTTTTTTCCTGACGTTTTTAGAAAATTCGGGAATTAAAATGAAAACGCAATTTTTTTTTTTACGCAAAGTTGTCCATTTATAACAGTGATATGCAATTAGCGGACCTCCAGCTGTTGCCAAACTACAAGTCCCATGAGGCATAGCGAGACTCTGACAGCATCAAGCATGACACCCAGAGGCAGAGGCATGATGGGACTTGTAGTTTGGCAACAGCTGGAGGTCCGCTAATTGCATATCCCTGATTTATAAGATATTGCCAACACATGGCATGTACATAGCAAAAATGATACCCCAAAATACATTCTGCTACTCCTGAGTATGACAATACCAAATGTGTGAGACTTTTATACAGCCTGCCCACATACAGAGGCCCAATATTGAAATGGCACCTTCAGGCATTCTAGGAGCATAAATTACACATCTCATTTCTCAACCACCTATTACACTTTTGAAGGCCCTGGAGCACCAGGACAATGGAAACGCTCACTAAGTGACCCCATTTTGGAAAGCTAACACCCCAATGTATAATCTGAGGCATAATGAAACTTTTGAATGGTTAATTTTTTTTTTCCTGAAGTTTTTGGAAAATGCGGGGAAAAAAAATTTGAACACAATTTTTTTACGCAAAGTTGTCCATTTATAAGATATTGCCAACACATAGCATGTACATAGCAAAAATGACACCCCAAAATACATTCTGCTACTCCTCGAGTATGGCGATGCCAAATGTGTGAGACTTTTATACAACCTGGCCACATACAGAGGCCCAACATGCAAGGTACGCCATCAGGTGTTCTAGGGACACATAGCATGAACATACCAAGAATTACACCCCAAAATACATTCTGCTGAGCAAATGGTAAACAAAAGATTACCTGTGGTTTTAGTAGTGCAGTTTTCCACAGGAGGGATAGCACTGGTCCAGGCAGCAGGCACTTGATCAGCAAAAGTGAATGAATGCAATTTTTCAGGCAACAGGCAGGAATACTGTCCATATACAGTCCAGGGTCAGTGCAGGCAGAGATTGTCAGCAGTGCCAAAATATTGGTCCTGGTAGTAGGCAGGTCCATGTGGTGTGGTCAGTTCACGCGACAGGCAGACGCATGATGGCATAGGTCCTACAGGCAGTTGGCAGAAGTAGGGCCTCGTTCAGGACTGAATGGGGACAGGGGTAGAGGCTTCTCCCACCCAAATCTCTTTGAAGCCTCCGAGTCTCCAGACCCTAATCTGGGAAGGAGAAAAACAAAAAACAATTGTTTTCTTCATCCAGAAAAACAATTCTGGAGCCCCTCACATGTGAGACCCCAGTGTTATGAATCACACTAGTCCACTGGCAGGGTACAAGATCAGTCCAAGAGGCAGGCAAAAAGCATGGTCAAACATTCCAGGGTCAGTTCCAGATCAGGCAGAGGTATGTACAGAATCGGTAGGCAGAAGCGTGGTCAAATAACAAGCCAGGGTCAGTTACAGAGAAAGCAGAGGCATAAGGGGTGTGAAGATAAATGGCAGGAAGTAAACTAATAATTTATTCTGGTATGGTAATGGCGGAAGCAGTCGCCTTTGCAGAGGCCTGGTTCTGAAGGACATTGGGCACAATAATAAATGGTGTCTCTTCTCTCTCCTCTTTTGGTGCACACCCGGCATTTTTTTTCTGGTGTTTTTGGCCTGTTGGTCTGAGAGGGATTTTATCTGGGAAGTGGCGCTCGGAGAGTCGGCTAACAACATCGGATCTAATGTTTTACTGGTGGGGCGATCGGGTATAAAAGGGCAGTGGTGATTTCCTCCTGGAAGAAAAGGAAGGATTTGGGGCTTTATAGTGGATTTCCGATAGATGACATAGGAGTTGTACATGGCCAAATTAAATAAATAAATGGAAACTTTCTTATACCACTGGTATGATCTTCTTGTGGAAAGGTAGGGTTCGAGCATCTGGTCGTTGAAGTCGACACCCCCCATGAACTTATTGTACTCGTAGATGCATTTGGGTTTTGGGATCCGGCCATTCCTCCTGGTGATCTCAACAAATTCATTGTTGTGGATAGAAAGTACGTAGACGTCTCTTCTGTCCCTCCACTTCACAGCCAAAATTTCCTCATTGTGTAAACTCGCCGTCTCCCCTCTTCTAAATTTTTTGGTGACCAGGCTTTGAGGAAAGCCCTTCCGGTTCGTCCGTACGGTGCCGCATGCTGGAGTCTTCATTCTATGTAGGTTTCGGAACAGGGGCAAACTTATATAAAAATTGTCCACATACAAGTGGTATCCTTTCTCAAGAAGTGGGGTTTATGAGTTCCCAAACTACTTTCCCACTGGTTCCTATATAGTCTGGGCAATTAGGGGGGGTGCAGTTCGGTGTCCTTCCCTTCATACACAATAAAGGCATACACATACCCAGTTGCTCGGTCGCACAATTTATACAGCTTCACCCCATAGCGGGCCCTTTTGCTGGGTATAAATTGTTTTATGCCCAGCCTGCCAGAAAATTTTATAAGGGACTCATCCACGCATATATGTTGGTTGTTTACCCCAGACCA
>CM055124.1:104301995-104506458 GCA_029206835.1 Rana muscosa | reverse complement strand
AGGCTGCGGTACAGCGGTGGACGTCACGCTGATGGTGGTCACTGCGCTTTTGCATGCGAGCCCGGGCTTTTTATGGTAGCCACCCTCAGGGCGGTGCTGTGTGTTTTTAATTCCACAATCGGCAAACGGGATCCTGGCCACAGGGGGACACTTCTCCTCCATTGTCCCTGGATTGTCAGATCCAGGTGAGCTGGCTAGTCAGGGATTCCCCAATCTGGTGGCTGAGGTCTCCGGCCCTTCAGTCCGAGAGGTCGTTTTACTGGACGACACAGGGTCGCTGGACGCAGAAAGTACCCCGCCCTGCCGGTCAGGGGGCTCCCTCGGGCGATCAGGCGGTGCCCCTCCGCATAGTCAGAGGCTGCGGGAACGTTCAGTCAGGATCCGGTTGGACAACGCCACGGCGGTGGGCATATGTCACCCATCGAGGGGGAACACGTCGCTCGGCTGCAGCAGGCTGTCGCTCTCATCCTACGGTGAGCAGAGCGAAAGGTGCTGGCTCTATCACCTGCATGCAGTCTGGGCGTGGGACTCTAGCAGGCGGATTCCTTGAGCCCTCAGATGCTGGGCCATAGACTATGGTCCATACGCCCGGAGGGGTTTCATCTCCTTTACAGGACATGGGGATCGCCAGATGTGAATCTTCTGGCTCGACTCGATCGAAAGGTTTGAGGTTGTGACCAGGTTCAGAAGATCCCTGGTAGGACGCGTCGGATGCGTTTTTGATCCTGCGGAGACAGTATTGGCTACGTTGTGCCTTCCTCCTGCAAATTTTCTTCGTCTGCTTCGCAGAGTAGAGGCCAGGGGGATCTGGGTAGTTTAATTGCCCCAGATTGATTTTGGCATCCCTGGTATGCCGTCTTAGTACGACTGGTGGCGGATGTTCCTTGGCGGCTACCAATGCGAGAGGACCTTCTATCGCAAGGTCATACATTTCATCCTGTTTACAGTCACTGGCCTTGTCGGATACTAGTGACCAAGGGCCCGTCGATTTCCGGTGATTTCCACCATGCTTGGGGCACGGAAGTCATCTTTTCTGAACCATCGCACTTGAAGATCCCACATCTCTGTGGGAGATGGAGTGGCGTTCACGTACTTTTTCAGCCTCCAGGCTCCTGCTGTTTTACAGCATTGAGTGGATGAAAGACTTGCTTTCAGATCCATTAAGGGGCAGATATCGGCCCTGGCTGTTTTCTTCAGCGACTCTTGGTGGCCCATTCACTGGTGTGTACCGCATTTTTCGCTCCATAAGACGCACTTGACCATAAGACGCACCTAGGTTTTAGAGGAGGGAAAAAAAAAAAAATTCTGAGCCAAATGGTGTACTAAAATATTTAATATTATAGTACTAGTATAGGTGGGTGGTGGACACACAGCAATACCACCCCCCTTCCCCCCCCTCCCTATCCCCCCCTCCCTATCAAATCAGCTCAGCTACACTATACCTGGGTGGTGGTGGTGGACACAGCAACTTCCCCCCTTCCCAGATCAGATCAGGGAGGCAGGGCAGACACAAACACCCCTTCAGCCTCTTCTATCACAGCAGCTCAGGTGACTGGGCAGTGCATACCATGCCAGCCCACACCTCCCACCCCCTTATCAGCAGCTTACCTCAGGCAGCGGAGGACACTACCATTACAAATGCACAACCCCCTCTGGCTGGCTGTCTGGCTCTCAGATGCACCCGGGCAGCAGCTAGGAAGGACGACAGGGGACATACTGTAGTTTGCAGCAGCAGCTTCCAGTGGAAAGAGCAGGAAGTGGGACTGGACCAGACCACGTTGCCGGGGGGGGGGGGGGTGTTTCGGCTGAAAAGAAAAAACAGCAAGGGCTCTTGCTGCTTTCGGAACGGTGTCAGATTTGGCGGGTGTCAACTGACCTGGGTGCGGAGCGCACCCCCATAACGCCATTGACACCCCCATGTTTTGGCACCCAGAGCAGACCGCCTCCTCCCGCTCCCACTTGGTATGCTCCTGCAAGGATCTGCTTCACATCCTGTCCTCTCTCCTCCACAGAGAATCCGAGCGCCGATATTCTGATGCGGCTGCGACTGAGGGGGGGGGGGGGGCGGTGCCTGGACAGTATTCGCTCCATAAGACGCAGGGACATTTTCCCCCATTTTTTGGGGGGGGGGGGGGGGAGTGCGTCTTATGGTGCGAAAAATACGGTACGTTTGTCCAAGGGGCTCGACAGGTGGCCCCTCCGGTTCAATCACTGCTGCCTCGTAGGATGGAGTCTGGTACCCTGGGGTGTGCCAGAAACCACCTTTTTAAAAACATTGAAGAGTTTGCCTGTTGGCACTCTCTTGGAAAGTAGCTTTCGGGTGGCTGTTACCTTTACCAGAGGGTTTCTGAGTGGCGGCCTTGTCCTCCACAAGGATAAGGTGGTGCTGCGTCCGCAGCCTTCTTTTCTTCCTGGGTAGTTTCGACTTTTCATTTTAATGAGGACATTGTACTTGCATCTTGTGTCCTCGTCTGTCGCATCCCAAGAGGCTGCACTGCATTCCCTGGACGTTGTCCGAGCTCTGCGGGTGTACCTGTCTGCTACTGCTCCGTTCCGGAGGTCGGACTCGCTGTTTGTTTCAGTGGCTGGTCCTAAGGAGGGCCTAGCGGTCTCGTCAGCCACCATCTCTCGGTGGATCAGCCAGATCGTGATCAGGCTTATGCCCAAAAGGGGCGGGCGCCTCCCTTTCCTGTCACGCTTTTGACCAGGGCAATTGGTGCCTCTTTGACTTTCCGACATCAAGTGTCTGTTTTTCCAGATGTGTAAGGCGGTCACCTGGTCGTCCGTTCACACCTTCACTAAATTTTACAAGGTTGTTGTGAGCGCATCTTCGGATGCTTCCTTCGGCCGCAAGGTTTTTGCAAGCGGCTGTTTTAAGGTTGCAACTCCTCCATTGAGGAGCTCCTGTTTTGTTTTGGGGTGAAGTTTGTTCAATGCTGTTCCCACCCCTCGTTTTGACACTGCTTTGGGACGTCCCACTTTGTCAAGATTGCTGCTGTGCCGTCCATGAACGAAAGAGAAAATAAGTTTTTTGTACTCGCCGTAAAATCCTTTTATCGGAGTTCGTGGACGGACACAGCACCCACCCCTCCTGTTTTGTACTGCTTTTGGACGAACTGAGCTGCTGCATGCAGGGAGAGAGGTTGTACCCAGAGGGACCGGTTCTGTACAGTGTTTGATTTTTAACATGTTTCTGTCTAGTCCACTCCTGAGAGAAGGCCAATACGTACTTTGTCAAGATTGCTGCTGTGTCCGTCGAACTCAGAGAAAAGGATTTTACGGTGAGTACAAAAATCCTATTTTTTTTTTTTTTTTTTTCCATTTTTTTTATTTTTTTATTTTTTATTTTTTTTTCTTTCTACATTTTCTAAAAAACTTGTGGCAAAAATCACATGTTCAAAGACTCATTATGCCTCATAGAATATACGTTAGGATGTTTACATTCCAAAATGGGGTAATTTTTGGGCTGTTTCCATTGTCCTGGTGCTCCAGAGCCTTCAAAAATGTAAGAGGTCATCAAATTAAATGTATAATTTATGTCCCTGGAACACCAGATGGTGCTCCCTGCATGTTGGGCCTCTGTATGTGGCCAGGCTGTGTATAAGTCTCACACGTGGTATTGCCATACTCGGGCAGAGTAGCAGAATGTGTTTTGGGGTGTAGTTGCAAGTATTCATATGCTGTGTGTGAGAAATAAACTTAATATGACAATTTTCTGGGGGGGGGGGGGAAATCTTTTTGCAAAGCATTGTGGAAAAAAATTACAACTTCAAAAACTCACCGTGCCGCTTACTAAATACCTTGGAATGTCATCTTTCCAAAAAGTCATTTGGGGGTTATTTGTACTGTCCTGGTTTGTTAGGCCACATGCACACAGGGAGTTAGAAAAAAGCGAGTTGCAATGCCATCTGTAAAAACTTGTTTTTAGTAGCTTTTTGCATTGGCGTTAATGCACGTTTAGCCGCACTAGCTTTTAGCAGCGTTTCTTTTCCTCTATTCAAAATCAGTGGTTCCCTATGAGAGCCCATTGATTTGAATAGAAGTCCCACCACAAGTCCGATCATGATCCGACTTGCGGCGCGGCTTGTGCGCTGAGGATCTTGAAGGGAACCCTCTCCAAAATGAACATATAAAAGACAGCGGAGAGAGGAGAACAGATGCCGGATCGGTTTTAATAAATGACATTGTCAAAAACCTGTTTTACTGGTTTTTATTTGACTTTTTTTGGTTGAATGGGTAGGGTTGCAATGTACCCCATATTCACATAGGGTGGGGGCCGGTATCTGGGGTGCCCCCTTGTTAAAGTGGGTTTCCAAATTTTGAGAAGCCCTCCCGCCCGCAGACCCCGATTACCACCGGCAAGGGTTGTCGGGAAGAGGCCCTTGTCATCAACATGGGCACAAGGTGCTTGGAGGGCATGTGGCATGGTATGGCCTAGGAGGAGGGGGGCGTTTCCTTGCTCGTCCTCCCTCCCCCTTTCCTGACCTGCCAAGCTGAGTGCCTGGTATGGTTTTTAGACGGAACCTTTTTTTGGCGTGAGGGTTTCCCTTCAAGACCCTCAGCACACAAGCCGCACCGCAAGTCAGATCATCATGATCCAAATTGTGGTGCGACTACTATTGAAATCAATGGGCTCTCAAAGGGAACCTATTGATTTTGAAATGTAAAAATAAAACTTTTTATTTTTTTTTTATTTTTTTTACAGCTTGAAAAGACCTATGCCACTTACAGCTCCTAAAAGCCTGTGTGTGCATGGACACATAGAATAACTTGGAGAGGCATCTTTAACAGCTTCAGCCCCAGGCTATTTTGGTGGTCAAAGACCAGGCCACTTTTTTGCGATTCGGCACTGCGTCGCTTTAACTGACAATTGTGCGATCTGGCTCCCAAACAAAATTGACGTCCTTCCCCCCCCCCCCCCCCCCCACAAATAGAGCTTTCTTTTGGTGGTTTTTGATCACCTCTGCGTTTTTTTAATTTTTTGCGCTATAAACAAAAGAGCGGCAATTTTGAAAAAAATTCAATATTTTTTGCTATATGCCCAAAAAATATATAAAAAAACCCTTTTTTTTTTTTCCCACATTTTAGTCCGATGCATCTTTTTGGTAAAAAGCGTTTATTGATTAGTTTGCGCAAAAGTTATAGCTTCTACAAAATAGGGGACTGTTTTTAATGGCATTTTAAATATTTTTTTTACTAGTTATGGCGGCGATCAGCGATTTTTATCGTGACTGACATTATGGCGGACACATCGGACACTTTTGACACCATTTTCGGACCATTGTCATTTTTACAGCGATCAGTGCTATAAAAATGCACAGGTTACTGTAAAATTGCCGACCGCAATCGCGGGGGGTAAATCTGACGCTGCTAAAAGCAGCTGTAAAAACGCCCTGTGTACATGAGGCCTTTGTGCCTCAGGGCCAGTTCACACCAGACGAAGTTCCGTTCAGTTCCGTGTGCTTTTTTTTTTTTTTTTCTGCACAAAATGCATGCACAGTGTTTTCCATGTATTCCAATGGCTCTTGTTAGCTCTGGTTCACACCATGCAGTCAGTTTCTGGTCAGTTTCTGCACAACCATGTATTCCAATAAGAGCCATTGGAAAACACTGCATGTATTTTTAGTGCAGAAAAAATGCACACAAAACTGTTGGAACTGCATCTGGTGTGAACTGGCCCTCAAGAAATGAGATAAGCCGTCAGTGCATCAGGTGTGATCACGTTTCAGTGATTGGCACCATAGCTTGTGGACTCTCTTAGACTACTTTCACACTGAGGCGCTATAGAGCTAAAAATGGCACCTGCGAAGCGCCCTGAAAGAGCCTCTTCTCTCACTCCAGTGTGAAAGCCTAAAAATAGCGGCGCTTTACCGCCGACAGTGTGAATGTAGCCTAACTTTCACAAATTAATAAATAATCTACACTGATTTGGGTTTTTTTTTTTAACAAAGATATGTAGCAGTATTCGTTGACCAAAATGTATAAAGAAAAATTTGCTAATTTTATATATAATATTTTTTTTCCATTTTATAGTGCAAAAAATAAACCCAGTGGTGATTAAATGCCACCAAAGGAGATCTCTATTTGTGTGGGGAAAAAAAGGACAAAAAATTCCTATGGGTACAGTGTGTTGCATGACAGAGTAATTGTCATTCAAAATGTGAGGGCACTGAAAGCCGAAAATTGGTCTGCTTAGGAAGGGGGTATAAGTGCCCAGTGGGCAAGTGGAGAATATCAGTCATTTGAGAGTGGAAACGGCTCACTGTTGGGATTATTTTTGTGCTCTGTCCTCCAATCAGTAAGCTGAATTTGCTAGATTCTCGTGCTAGATTCAGTGCAAATGCAGTGAAGCCTGGTCATCTAACTTTCTTCTTTTTTTTTTTCTTCTTCTTTTCCCTTTTCTTTCTCTGAATGTTAATGTTTAGGGGTTTATGAAAGGCAGACTGAGATTCTATTTTAAATAGGGAGGGTGCTCGAGCGCCGTTTTGTACATCAGGCAAACGGTTGACCAAATGTTCTCATAGGGTGTTTAGTTTTTATGCATACAATTTGAAACCTATGCTCTGCCTAAAATTTGAGTTGTTAAAATTACCTTTTTAGCTGATGACTGTTTTTCTGTTTTGCAGCTTCGAGTGTGTAATCCTGCCTGCTAAGTAGGTAGGTATAGTTTTAGCAAGTGTTCCTTGGCTTATGTACCATAAATCAGCATTTGATTATTTTGTGTCTCTCTCTCTCTCTCTCTCTCTCTCTCTCTCTCTCGCCCCCCCCCTCTCTCTCTCTCTCTCTCTCTCCCCCCCTCTCTCTCTCTCGCCCCCCCTCTCTCTCCTTAGGCTATTATCGCCAATCAGGTCTGTGTGGTCGGTTCTCGGCTTCTGCTGAGCAAGAGGTAAGGTAAAGAACTGGGGGGGAGGGGGGTGCAATGCTTTGCAGGCTCATAGTATAAAAAAAAAAAAAACTTTACCTGCAAAAAATGTGCATTTTTTACAATGTATTTGTTTACCAAAGGTGAACGGTATCCTTCAAGTACACGTGAGATTTCATCTTTTTCTTTTAAAGCAGAGGTCCACACAAAAAGTGAACCTCCGCTTTTCAGAACCCTCCCCCCCCCCCGGTGTCACATTTGGCACCTTTCAGGGGGGACGGGGGTGCAGATACCTGTATAATACAGGTACTTGCACCCACTTCCAGGCATAGATATCTGCGGGTTTCTACGCCATTACCCCCCCCCCCCCCCGCTGTGTTCTGGGAAACGCACAATTCCCAGAACACAGCGGTGACCAGTAAAGACGCGCAGAGCGACTCGCGCAGTAAGGAACCGGGCAGTGAAGCCGCAACGCTACACTTCCTGATTCCATCAGAGGATAGTGGCGGGGGCAGCCGAGAGACGAGTGATTGCTCGTCTTCTGCTGCTGACATCGCGGGCACCCTGGACAGGTAAGTGTTCATTTATTAAAAGCCAGCAGTATTTGTAGCTGCTGGCTTTTAAATTTTTTTCTTTTTTTTTTTTTTAAGGTGGACCTCCGCTTTAACTACTTCCCACCCAGCCACTGTACATATAGGGCCAGGTGGGTGCTTCCTCCTGAGTGGACGTTCAGGAACATCCCTCATAACGAGGGGGATCGTGCACGTGCCCACGCAGAGGTGTGATCCCTTTGCGCTTGTGTCACCCGGACACGGCGCATCTCCGAATGGCAAGAGGGCTCTGTGATTGGCCCTCCTGATCACATGACAGCTGTGTTCAATCACAGCCATCATGTGATGTAAATAGAGAGTCGGTTGCTAGGCGATCGGCTCTCCTCACTCACACAGAAGTTGACGAGGAGAGGAGAGCAGATCGTTGCAGCCGGCTGGTGATCAGTGAGTATGAGCTTTTCTGTTTTCCCCTAATCGTCTTTCAGGACAGCCACCTGAGAGAGGCCTTGGCTCCTCCCCTCTGTAGGAAACACCGCGCCAGCCTTCTATAAATTTCCTCTTCCCCTGCTGGTTCCTCCAGTTGTGTTTCCTCCAGTGCAAGCAGCGTTATGCAGCAAGATACCACGCCGGGTTCTGGGACCGCACGGGGCCGTGTGATGTCACGTCCGGCGGAAGGAGCGGGTACTTTCCATTTCCCCGCGGCTTCCGTTTTCCGGCCGCAGGCTTTGAAAGGGAGCAAGGCATGGGTTGGAGAGGAGCTGCAGATGCTGTAGAGACAGCACAAGCTCGGTGGTGACACCAGAATGTCTGACGCGGAAGGAAGGGACCAGACTGCTCCAGCAGAGACCAGCTCTAGCCACGGCAAGGTAAGGGTAACCTAGGGTGAAACTCCTCTTACCAGAACCCACCCACCCAGCTTCCCGTCACCCCCCCACCCCACCAGACGGGTCTGCATGTGGAGCATGGGATTAAGGCGGGGGGTAGGGAAGGTCATGGGGGCCCCTGGGGAGGCAAGTCCACATGGTAGAGGCTGCCCACCTGCAGTTTTATGCGGGGGAAGGGATGTTAAGTGTTAATGCCTGCAGGGTTTTGCTTATGTCTTTCAGAACAAAACAGACAAGCCCAGACCTCATAGCTTTAAGAGGAGGTGCCCTTCTTGTAAAGTTAGGCTTAGGGACTCCTGGGGAAAAACACTGTAAAGAATATATTAGCAAATTAGTTCAGGAACATTCCATGAGCAGGGCACTGAACTAGCGGCATCTGTAAAATAACTATCAAGTCCTTTTTGAATCCTTTAAAACCTTCTTTGAAGGGTTTCAGATCCCGCAGCTTCAGACTGCTCCTCTTCCAGCACAACAGGCAGCGTTACCAAAGACGCAAGTACTACCATCCACTAGCGGAGTCCCTCCGGTTGCCACCAGAAAAGAGGCGGAGGAGGAGCCAGATGGCACAGCCTCCAGCTCCCAAGAATCAGAGGGAGAAGCTCTGGAAGGAGATTCCAGAAAACCATCCCGTTACAAACACTCGTTAGAAGAGGTTGACAATCTTTTGGGGGCCATTTATACTACATTTTAGGTATGCAAACCGAAAAGAAACCTCTATCTCTACATGACCAAATGTATGAAGGCCTAGGAGAACAGGAAAAGAAGAATTTCCCAGTTCATGAGGTTTTAACAGAGGCAATCAAAAAAGAATGGCATGAACCAGAAAGAAAACCATTTTTTTTTTTTTTTTTCCAAAGCCTTAAAGAGGAGGTTTCCCTTTTCAGATGATCCAACATCAGATTGGAACAAAACCCCAAAGCTAGATGCAGCTTTCCCACAAGCCTCAAGGACAAGGCACACAGACTTAGCCTTCGAAGACATGGAGTCCTGTCCGACGCAATGGACAAAAGGATGGATTCCCTATTAAAGTCATGGAACTCCACGGTGGGAAGTCTAAAGCCTGCTATGGTAGTGTCCAGAAACATCGAGTTCTGGCTGACTCAAATACAGGCCCACATTGACGAGGGAACTGCAAAAGAGCAGATTTTATCTTCCTTTCCCACGCGGCATCATGTATATCGCAGATGCATCAGCAGAATTAGTGCGGATGGCAGCCAGATCCTCCGCATTATCTAACTCCATAAGATCCCTGTGGTTAAAGACATGGCAGGGGTACTGCGCGTCTAAAGCCAAACTTTGCGGGATCACATTTACAGGGAACCTGCTGTTTGGACCAGGGTTGGAGAAAGTGCTGGATCGCACAGCGGATAAGAAAGCATTTTAATTTTTTTATTTTTTTTGCTGAAGCGTAAACCAGCCTGCGGTCAGCCACAGCAAAATAATAGGAGGCAAAGAGGGGACACAAGCTCCCGCTTTAGAGCACCCAAGGCTGAAAACCAGAAAAGACCGTGGGTCCAGAGAGGAAAGGGCAAATGAGGGGCAATTTTTTCATCCTCCTTAGCAAACCCGCAAACAATGACAAATCAGCCACAGTGGGGGGGAAGACTGGGGACCTTCCTCTCACAATGGAATGATATCCTCCAATCAGTTCATCTTGAGAACGATACGAAACGGGTATCCCTTTAGAGTTCTCAAATTCACCCCCAAACAGGTTTTATACTACCGAACTCCCGAAGAACATAGGAAAGGCCAGAGGTTTAATGAAAGCCATAAAAGATCTCCGAAAACAAGAAGTTATCAGAGTGCCAATGGAAGAAAGGTCAGGGTTTTCTACTCCCACACATTTGGGGTACGAAAACCCTCGAAAGGTCAGACCAATACTCAACCTCAAACTTTTAAATCGATCCATAACCTACAAAAGATTCAGAATGGATTCCATATATTCAGTAAAGGCTCTATTACCCCCAAACTGCTATATGGCTTCCCTGGATCTAAAGGATGCTTACTTACATGTTCCGATAGATCAGCGTTGACAAAAATTCTTAAGATTAGCAATAAGAACAAAAAAGGAAATCGTGCACTTTCAATTCAGGGCTCTACCCTTCGGCCTTTCCTCTTCACCCTGAATTTTTACAAAAATCTTGGCGGAAGCTCTGGCACCATTGCGAGTCAGGGGCATATCCATCTTCTTTTTGCAAACTCTCCCGGGAAGTTACTAGAGAACCTGAAGTACACACAGGCATTCCTAGAAAACCTAGGTTGATTGATAAATGTAGAAAAATCCAACCCAAATCCCACTCAACAAATATACTTGGGATACATACTAAATTTAGTTCAACAAAAAGTATTTCTACCCAGAGTGAAGATAGAAAAGATTCAAAAGGCAACAAAAACATTGCAGGCCAATCTACCATGTTCAATAAGACTGATAATGTCAACATTGGGATTACTAACTTCAACAATCCCAGAAGTACAATGGGCAGGTTTATATTTTCAGCCCCTACAAATGTTCCTATTAAAAGTATGGGATCGCAAACAAGAGACTATAGACACACAGGTTCTGATACCAACACAGGTAAAAAGAGAGAGAAAACCAACGATTGCAGGATTGTAAATGTTGACAGTCACCACATCCCTAATTATATGAAAAACTAGAAAAACCCCCTTTGGAGGTGGGACTTTAAAAGTGACTGACAACACACACAGGTATATCAAAAAATATATATGAATTTAATTTTAAAGTCCCACCTCCAAAGGGGTTTTTTCTAGTTTTTCAACACAGGTAAAAAGAACCCTGTGGTGGTGGTGGAGGAGATCAGAAAATTTAAATGAGGGCCAGATGTGGGCCCTACCCATCACGCAAATGATAAGACGTAAGCGGCGTAGGGTGGGAAGCACACCTAGGCTCCCCAGATAACATAGGGAACTTAGGAAAAGGAAGAGATGACGAGATCATCCAAATGGAAGGAATTTAAGGCAGTACAGCTAGCACTTTGATCCTTTTCAGAAGGAATTGAGCAGTCATCTGCAAGTCAGGTCCGACCTACATCAGTAATCGCCTACATCAACAAGCAGGGAGGAACAAAAAGCGGAGCTCTGTGGAAGTTAGCAGAGGAAATCCTAAACTGGGGAGAGAAAAACATACTCTTGTCAGCAGTTCACTTAAAGTGAGGATTAAACAAAGTGGCAGATTTCCTCAGCAGGAAGAGATTGAGAGCAGGCGACTGGGTATTAAATCAAGATGTATTCAAGCAGATCACACACAAATGGGGCACACCTTAGGTGGTCTTATTTGCCTCAAAAGAAAGCAGAAAAGTTTGAACCTTTTTCTCCCTAAAAAGGGAAGATGGAGCACTCGGGGTGCTACGCTAGCGCAGAAGTGGTCATTCAAAAAATTTTATGCCTTTCCCCCACCAGCGCTCCTACCAGCAGTGATGAAGAAATTCCGAACGGAAAACACGTCACTGATCCTAATTGCTCCACACTGGCCCAGGAGACCATGGTTTTCTATGCTCAAAGAACTTGCTGTAGAACCCCCGTGGTTACTACCAATCCAGAAGGACCTACTCTCCCAGGGCCCAGTGTATTGTCCCCAAGTAAAAAGGTGGAACCTGGCCGCCTGGTTTCTGAGGAGCAGTTGCTGAGAGCGAAAGGGTTCTCAAACCATTGGATAATTAGACTCTTTAAATCCCTGAGCAGGCAGAGGCCAATCCAGGGTCCACACTTCCCAAAATGGGACCTGTCATTAGTGCTACAAACTGACAGCAGTCCCTTTCGAGCCACAGGAAAATTTGCAGCTTGAAGATGCTGACACTTAAAGCAGTTGGTAGCAATTACTACAGCCAGGAGCGTCTGTGAGATGTAGGCCCTATCAATCAGAACCCCCTTTTTGTCAGATTTTCCCGGATCGCATAGTTTTTTAAGATGGATCCGGGGTTTTTGCCCAAGGTGGCCTCAAGATTTCAGAGGTCAAGATATTGTGTTACCTTCATTTTGTACAAATCCTTCTAAGGAACAAGAAATCAAGTTCCACAAGTTAGACGTCAGGCGATGCGTCATACATTATTTAGAGGTAACAAAAACCCTTAGGAAGACAGACTCCTTGTTTGTTTTATTTTGTGGGGCCAGGAAAGGGCACAAGGCCTCAAAACGCACCATAGCCAGATGGCTAAGAGAAGCAATTGGTCAAGCTTATACGTTGGGAGGAATGCAGATTCCAGAGGCTATAAGGGCACACTCTACAAGATCAATGGCAGCGTCACAGGCAGAGAGAGCTGGAGCAACTCTGGAACAGATTTGTAAAGCGGCAACTTGGCCCAGCTTTACTACTTTTGTAAGACATTACAGAGTGGATCTCTGGTCTGAAAAAGATTAGACCTTTCTGGATGCAAGGTTTTACAAGCCGTAGTCCTCCCCTAGGGGTAAGTGCTCGCTTATCCTCTCAGGTGGCTGTCCTGAAAGACGATTAGGGGAAAAACAAAGTTACTTACTGGTAACGTTCTTTCCCAGAGTCTTTCAGGACAGCCGGGTACCCACCCAAATGTATAAAACGTGTAAAGGTTTCCTTACAGGAAATGTGATATAGTTGGAATATGTGTATCATCATATATGTTTTTGTGTCTCGCCAGCGCTGGAGGTGTTCTTTTAAAAACTGAGGAGCCAGCAGGGGAGGAGGAAATTTATAGAAGGCTGGCGCAGTGTTTCCTACAGAGGGGAGGAGCCAAGGTCTCTCTCGGGTGGCTGTCATGAAAGACTCCGGGAAAGAACGTTACCAGTAAGTAACTTCGTTTTTTTTTTTTTTTTTTTACACCCTGATCACCAGCCTAGTGTCCCCACACATGTCCCAACACAATGTTAACACACAAGTCCCCAAAACACATGTCCCCACACAGTAAAAACACCTGTCCCCCACATATGTAACAGTAAAATCACATGTCCCAATGATCATCTGCACACGTATGTCCGTGATCACACAAACCAATTATACACTTAACGGGGTTTTTTTTTTTACCAAAAACATGTATCAGAATTCATTTTGGCTTAAATTTATGACAAAATTTGATTTTATTGTATTTCTTTTAAAATCGAAAGAAGATGATATTTTTTTTCCAAATTTCCGCTCTTTTTTCGCTTAGATCGCAAAAAATAAACGGAATTGTGAATGAATACCACCAAAAAGCTCTATTTGTGTGAACAAATTGATAAACATTTCATTTGGGTACAGCGTTGCATGACCGCGCAATTGCCATTGAAAGTGCGAGAAAGCTGGAAATTGGTCTGGGAAGGGAGGGGGCGAAAGTGGCCAGTATTAATGTGGTTAATTCACATTTCTAAAATTCATTATTAATTTTTTTGTTAAAAAAAAAAAAAAAAAAAAAAGTTTAAGCAACTGTAGTAATAAACTTATTTTATATGGTACCTATTTAACGGTAGCTTCTCAAAGCGCTTTACAAAGAAGACACAAATACACAGGATAACAAAGGAAAAAGGACAATTATGTTAAAACTTTTCTATAGAAAATTTTTTTTTTTTTTTAGATTTTGATTTGAATGAGTTTTGTCCTTTCAAAGTGAATGCCAGAGTTTTGGAGCATAGCAGGAGAAAGGCGCTCTGTCTCCCATCGAGTGTAGGTGAGTAGAGTGGGCACACTGAAGACCAGAATTTGAGGAGCGCAAAGGTTACGAGGTCGGGGTGCAAGAGGATCTTAAAGTCTATGCAAATTCTGGCGGGTAGCCAGTGCAAGGACTTCAGGATAGGGGTAATATGATCGCTTGTACCAGACCTAGTCAGGATTCTGGCTGCAGAATTTTGAACATCCAATAGTCGATTAATGGTGGATTTAGGTACAGCAGCGGGTAGAGCTATGTGTGTGTATGTGTGTATGTGTATATATATATGTGTATGTGTGTGTGTGTATATATATATATGTATATATATATATATATATATATTCTGCCTGCAAAATAAGTTGCTTAATACTTGACTGTCTTAATGCCCCTACCTCCATTTTGTGTATTCACTGCATAATGCTGGCTGTAAATTTCTCAGCCACTGAAACTAACTGCCTGGTATCCCTCTGCGTGCGGCAGGACAACACAGAAGAAACGTTGGCAATCTGCATATTGCTATTATGGAGCACAGTGGTGGCAAGTGTGGTTGGACAGGTAAATATTAAGCAGGTACTTTTCAAAGCCATATGTGTTATACTTTGTCTACATAACAGGGTTATTTTAAAATTAATTTGGGCACTGCTTACACTATTAGAACAATATGATATCCATTATCTGTAAATACCTGTATATGAAGTTCAATGATTTTTGTAAGTGCTTTTTTTTCAGCTTGTTACATTGATGGGTTTGTTTCCTGATCCACAGCACTCTGGATTTGTAAAGTATGAAGAAAGGCCATCTCTAGTGAAGGAAAGATGGCGGACAAGAGAAAACTACAGGGTATGTTGGTAAAGAACAGTTTGTTTATGGAAGTCTATAGTGTAATTTATGGCTACCATTTCTTATGACTTTCTCATCCATTGAGGGACACAGGAAGTCTTTTTACTTTAAGGTAGAGCTGCACGATTCTGGCCAAAATGAGAATCTCTTTATTCTTAGAATAAAGATCATAATTCTCGCGGCGTAACATCTTTCACATTATTCCAAAAAATTGGGCTAATCTTACGGTTTGGTGGTTTTAAAATTCATTAAGGTGTATCTTTTCCCAAAAAAATTGCGTTTGAAAGACTGCTGCGTAAATACAGTGTGACATAAATTATTGCAACAACTGCCATTTCTCTTTTCGTCCATGGACGGACACAGCTCCTTAATTCTTGACCATTGGGTTATGTTCCTGTTCTATAGGAGAGGACTAGGCAGAACATGTTAGATATTTAATACATTTTACTTTAACAGAGTTGAACAGCCCCACCCAGTTTTTTTTCTGCCTAGTAGAGAAGGACCTGGCTCCCTCCTGGACCCAGAGTCCTGAAGAAATTTTTACTTTTTATTTTATTTTTTAGTATGTTTTATCAACTGCTGGCTGGGCATGACAGGCAGGATAATATAGATCCTTGTATTCCCCCCAGTCCGGCCATCGAGCGTGAGCAGGCCTTAGCTAAGTGCGGGGTCTGCCACAACATGCTCCAGAGGTGGCCGGTGAGCTATGCTCCAGGGTTCACATATGACCGGGCCAACAGCTACTCCGTGCTGCTCGGTTGTAGGTCTGTCGAACGCACCAGCAGGTCCTCGCAAGGACGGGTAAGTACAGTTCCTCCTGCTTCGGTGGGATGGAACAGCTGGGCATTCCTAAGGGGGTCGTTGGGGGGGTTCTCTTGCCCTCCCCTCTCTCCCTCTGTCACCCTTTTTCCTCCTTCCCTTGCGGGGCTCGCTGCGACCGGGGATTACCTTAGATGGGCTCCAGGTCCCGGCGGGGGGCTGTGGGGGTGTCCAGGCCCGCTCTCTGTGGGGGGTAGTAAATTTCTTGGAAGCCTCTGCTGCGGCCTTCTCGTCCACCTCGCTGCTTGGCGCCGTTTTTTTGAACCGCCGGCGCCATTTCTCTTATCGTTCATGGACTGACACAGCTGTCATACTGATTACGTGTGGGTATATGTCCCTGCTTGCAGGAGAAGACCTAGGCAGAATGTTAGATGTTAAAACATTCTAGAACAAACCAGAGCTGAACAGCCCTGCCCAGGGGGGTGGTCCCTCCTGACTTTACCCTCCCACCTGAAGCTAGCAGAAGGAAAAGACGTGGCTCTCTCAGGAGCCAGTCTCCTGGAAGATTTTACTTTTTAAATTTTATTCCTTTTGGGAATTTTATTTTATTTTTGAGACCTTCAATCAACTGTCGGCTGGGCAACAGGTTGGGTACACTGGTATCCTCGTAGTCTTCCCTGTCTGACCATCGAGTGTGCTGATCCTCGTCTTGTGTGCGTGAGACTTAGTTCACGACATACCCCATGGCTCCAGGGGTGGCCAGGTTGCTTTCATGCTCCCGCGGTCCTCTCAAGATCGAACAGTACCTGACTGTATCTTTCGCGGTGGATCGGGCCGACAGCTACGCAGTACTACTCTGTGATAGGTCTGTCTGAAACAAGCCAGTGGGTCCCTCCAGGGACGGATAAGTAGTGTCTCTCCTGCTGCAGGTGAGTACATACTGGCTGTGTTTCTTTATGTGGGGGGGTTCTGCCTGTCTTCCCCCTGTTATGCTGCTCTCTGCACCCTGTACTGGTGCTGTGTGGGGGTGCTTGGGGGTCACTCTGGCCTGGCTGGGGGAGCTCATGTCTGTTTTAATGGCACTGGGGCAGTGTTCTGGTGTGTGAGTGTTGACATACTGTGGTGGAATAGTGGTTACATGCATGCTTCACAGGTTCAGGTCCTGACTGGGCTGTTTGTGTTCAAACAGCCGCCCCAGCGCTTGCCGTGCCACAGCCATTGAGGGCAGCAGCTCCTGCCTTGTGGTTAGTGAACAACCGCAAAACATGTGCGCCATTAGCGCCGTGAGGTAATTTTGAAAAAAACGCGCTCGGCGGCCATTTTGCCATGGATCGATGGCGCAGTATTGTATGCGGCCAGCGGCCATTTTCTTGAAGCCGCAGCAATTTTGCTTAGTTTCGGCCTCTATCGGCCGCTGCTGCGGCGCGAATATCCAATCTCCTCACAGTGTGGTCTCCTCACTCTCAGGCTTCACCCGCGCGGCAGCGCGGTTTCATATAGTGGAATGAGTGGTCCTTACAGGGGTTGGTGAGTACTCTGGGTGTCCCCTCCTCAGCTTCAGCATAGCCAGTGGGTGGACTGTTACTCACTATGATAGTGTTTTAACGGTCAGAGGGTGGCAGTATGGAGTCTAGTTCACCTGCTTCTCCACACTTGTCTGAGGCAACTGGCAGTGCTCCTGCAGTCCCTAGTGACTAGTTGTCGGCAGTCCTGGAATCATCCTTGTCAGGATGGAAGCGGCGTGCGCGCGCAAGGGAGCTGTAAAGCGCCCCCTCCCCACACATCCTCCTGTAGGGGAGTGCTCTGTCTCAGATATGGGCCTAGCTATTGCTGCTCAGGACCCTAGCTCTGAGGATTTTCATGTTTTTTAAACAGGATATTCCCTGTGAGGAAGACCCCAGTTCTGAAAAACGGACAGGGTGCTTGTAAGTGAACTCATTGATGCTGTGAGGAACACTCTCAAGCTGAATGTTGAGGCTGAGAAACCTCAGGTAAAAGCTGTCTCCTTTTTGGTTCTTTTAAAGCCGTTTATGCAAAAAGTTTTTTTTTCATATGTGCCTTTTTTTTTTATACATTCATTGACCAAGTCTGGGGTAAGCCGCAGAGGACTTTGGCGGTCCCGCGGTGCCTAGCCATGAGGTACCCCTTTTAAGGAGGACCTGGTTAAGAAGGGGCTCTCCCCCCAGTGGTTGACCCCCCCGGTCGCCCGTTTGAATAATGCTACCACGCTCCCAATGGAAGGGACTCCTGCATTTAAGGATCCCACTGACAGGAGGTCAGAGTGTTGCGTAGAACTATGTTTACCTTATTGGGGTCTGCCTTGCGCCCTATAGGGGCGGCGACACTTGTGTCTCAAGACACTCACAGGATGGGCAAAGATTTTGCACCAGACGGTTCAGGAGCATAATCTCCCTCCTGAGACCATTACCCTGGCTCACCAACTGGCGTAGGGTTTAGTCTCTGTGTGCGATGCCACTTTGGATGCGGCCCCTTTAATTTCTGGGGCCTCTATCTGCTGTGGTGCTGCGTCGCCTTATCTGGCTGAGATGCTGGTCGGCCGACCTAGCTTCCACATAGCTCCTGGCTGACTTGCCCTTTAAGGGCGGTAGACTGTTTGGGACCGCCCTGGATGCCATTGTTATGGATGTCACAAGGGGTTAGAGCACCTTCCTTCCTCAGTCTGGTACGGAAAAAGGAGCCCCACCGTAGGCCGGGCCCTCCCTTTCCGGCAAAGAAGAATGAGTTTCTTCTCGTCAGTCAGAATCCATGGGTAAGCCCTCCCAGACTGGGAAAAGTGTGGCTGGGGGACATAAGCGTCCCAGGGTGCGTAAGCCTACCAAGCAAGCTCCCAAGCCCACCGCCGCATGGAGTCTTGCCCCTGCCCGACTGGGGTGGGGGGGTACGTCCTTGCAGGTTCACGTTTCAGTGGACCTCCCGGATCTCTGACCGGTGGGTGTGCGAGGTGGTCACCTCCAGGATACAGGATAGAATTCCGTTCCTGGCCCCCAGACAGATTCTTTCCCTCAATTCTCCCTCTCCTTCCTGCCCTTCGGGCGGCCCTCTTGAGGGCTGTACAGGATTGATCAGGTCTGGAGTGATTGTGCCGGTTCCGTCACAGGTGAGGTGGTTCAGGGTTTCTACTCGAATCTGTAGTCCCAAAAGGTGGACGGGGGTTCGGCCAATCCTGGGCCTCAAGGCCTGACTGCTTTTGTGATGGTGCAAAGGTTCCGCATGGAATCCATTCGCGCGGTGTTCGCTACACTCCATCAAGGGGATTTTCTGGTATCCTTGGACATCAAGGCCGCCTACTTGCATGTTCCGATCTGCGCATGTCAACAGTAGTTTCTGCGCTTGCGATCGGCAAAGACCACTATCAATTGTGGCTCTTCCCTTCGGCCTAGCCTCGGCACCAAAGGTTTTTTACCAAGGTGCTTGCTCCGGTTCTAGCCTTGCTGAGACAGTGAGGCATTGCTATTATGGGCTATCTGGAGGATCTTCTTCTAAGGACAGACAATGGCTCAGAATTAGAAGTGTGACTATTGTCAGTCGGACCCTTAGGTACTTCGGGTGGCTCCTGAACATTCAGAAGTCGGTCCTGGTCCTGGCTCAGCATTTAGAGTATCTCGGTCTGATCCTGGACTCCATGGAGGCGTAGGTATTCCTAACCCTGGAGAAGTCACTGACTTTTCAGTCTGTAGTGCGGGTCCTGACGTCTCAGAAATGGTCGTCAACCCGGTTTTTGCATGAGAGTCCTGGGACTCATGAGGGCCTCATTCGAGGCTGTTCCGTATGCCCAATCACACATGGGCATTACAGTAAGAGATCCTGTCCACTTGGGACAAATCTCCGTTGTCCTTGGATCTTCAGATCCAGATGAGTCACCCACTCAAAGCGTCCCTGGCGTGGTGGTTGGGGTCCCTGGCTCTTCGGTGTGGGAAGTCGTCCGTCCCCCATCCAGTGGACGGTGTTCATGACGGACGCCAGCCTGACGGGCTGGGGTGGAGTCTGGGGAGTCCTGTCAGCCCCAGGGCTTGGACTCCGGACGAAGCCATTTACCGATCAATGTTCTGGAAATACGGGCAATCAGAATATGCCTCCCCACGTGGTCTCTATTGGCCATCTACGTTCAAGCGTAGACAATTGACAGGCGGACTATTGGAGTCGCCAGATGCTGGACCCGGAGAGTGGTCCTTACACCTGGACATGCCGGTTGTGGACCTGAGGGCCTCTCGACTCAATTGCAAGGTGTCAAGGTTTGTGGCCAGGTCCAGGGATCCTTGAGCAGATGCCTCGGATCCGTTGGTGGGCCCCATGGGGTCATTATCACCTGATATCTGTTATCCTCCGCTGCAGCTGCTTCCTCGCCTGCTGCGCAGGGCTGTGACCGAAGGGATTCCGGTGATCCTCTTGCGCAGGGTGGGTCTCTGCGTCTTTGGTACGCCGATCTAGTACGTCTCATCACGGACGTTCCTTGGTGGTTACCAATAAGGGAGGACCTTCTGTTTCAAGGTCCTATTTTTCATCCTGTTTTACAGTCTCTGACTTAACAGCAAAGCTGTTGGAAGCCAGGTGCTGAGAGTCCGAGGTTTCTCGGATTCGGTCATTTCGACCATGTTCAGGGCACGGAAGTCTTCCGCTTGAAAGATTTATCACCGTACCTGGGAAGCTTACATCGCTATATGCAATGAGCTGGACTAGCGTCTACGGACGTATTCCGTCCCCAGTATCCTGCGGTCCTTGCTGCGTGGGGTGACCCAAATGCTTGCTTTTGAGTACCATTAGGGGTCAGTTTTCGGCCTTGGCCATCTTCCTTCAGCAACCGCTAGCGAGTCATTCCTTGGTAGCACCTTTTTGTGCAGAGGGCTCGCCATGTGCTCCCTCCTGTTGTTGAAACCTCCTCTCCCTCCTCGGGCTTTGAATTTGGTGCTCTCGGTTCTCCAGGAACCTCACTTTGTAAATATCAGAGATATTCCCCTCTTGACCTTGTCTCAGGAGGTGGCCTTCTTAGTGGCCATTACTTCTGTCAGACAGGTGTCTGAGTTGTCAGCCTTGTCCTGCAAGTCTCCCTATTTGGTCATCCATGAGGATAAGGCGGTGTTGCGTCCACGACCTTCCTTTTGCCGAAGGTGGTCTCGGCTTTTCACCTACATGTGGACATTGGCCTCTCGTCCTTGTGTCCTCACACATCGCATTCCAGCGTGTTTGCGCTTCACACATTTTATGTGGTACGTGATATGACTCACTAGGTGTCTGTCTCTGGTCCGAACAGGGCCGAGCGGTGTCATCTGCCACCTTTTCTAGATGGATCTGTCAGACTGTTATACAGGCCTATGCCATTAAGGGGGTGCCCCCTCCCTTTCCGGTTACGGTGCATGCCACCAGGGCAATTGGTGCTTCCTGGGCTTTCCGACATCAAGCGTCGGTTGCACAATGGTGCAAGGCGGCGACCTGGTCGTCCGTTCATACCTTTTCAAAATTCTATAAGGTTGATGTGGCTGCATTTTCGGATGCTTCCTTCGGCCGCAAAGTGTTGCAGGCCGCTGCTTAATGTTGCAACTCCTCTGTTGAGGAGCTCTGCTGGTTTGGAGTGAAGTTTTGGTTGTTCCTTTACTATTTTGCTCCCACCCTTTTCTTATACTGCTTTGGGACGTCCCACACGTAATCAGTATGAGAGCTGTGTCAGTCCATGGACGATGAGAGAAAATAGGATTTTTGTACTCACCGTAAAATCAGTTTCTCTGACGTTCATGGACTGACACAGCACCCACCCTTTTTAAGGTTTGTACTGCTTTGTTACAAACTGAGGTTTGCTAGCTGCAGGTGGGAGAGTAATGTCCAGAGGGGGGCTGTTCAGCTCTGGTTTGTTCTAGAATGTTTTAACCTCTAACATTCTGCCAAGGTCTTCTCCTGCAAGCAGGGACATATACCCACACGTAATCAGTATGACAGCTGTGTCAGTCCATGGACGTCAGAGAAACGGATTTTACGGTGAGTACAAAAATCAAATTTTTTTTCTGGGGCCTGTGCATTGCAAATCCCATTGCCGGCCATTTTGCCGTGGCCGCGCTATGATGCAGGTCTGCATTGCGGGCGCCCATTTTCTTGTGGTCCGATCTTTTCCCTGGGGCGCCTGACGGCCATTTTGGAGTGGGTTTTGGCCTCTAGTGCTGACTGGCTTCCTGAACAGTGCCATTCCCCTCAGAGTTCATCAGTCACACGCTGTGTGCGGATGCAGAGTGGGCAGCGGCGCTGGACAGTCTTGCTAGGCGGTGAGTCCCCTGGTGTAACCCCCCCCCCCCGGTCAGTGCAGCAAGGAGGGTGGACATTTTTTTTTGTGTCAGGTTCTTGACCAAGTCCCTAAGGGCTGTCAGTGGGCAATATGGAGTCCAGAAGCTGGCATTTTTTCCCCAAACATTCCAGAGGCAGCAACCGGTGTACCTGCAGTTCCCATGGACGCTTTGTTGGCAATCCTGGAGTCATTTGTTGCCAGGGTGGAAGCGGCGTGCGGGCGTAAGGGGGGTACCAAGCGCCCCCTCCCCCTGCCATCTCTTGGGGAATGTTCTGACTCAGACTCGGGCCTGGCTGCGGCTCAAGACCCCGGTTATGGTATGTCAGAAGAGGCGGACCAGGACCTTCCCTGTGAGGAGGACCTCTCGTCCGGGTCAGCTCAAGACAGGGAGGGCACTTGTGAGTGCACTTATCAATGCTGTGAGGGACACTCTCAAGCTGGAAGATGCAGCTGGGACTTCCACAGCAGGGCCTGTCCCTTTTTGGCTCGCACAAACCGACCCGCTCTGTTAAGGTTTTTCCTTATGTTGATTTCTTTGACAAGTTCATAGATGAGGAATGGGAATGGCCGCAGAGGCCCTTTGTGGTCCCTCAGCGCATGGCGGTCCGTTACCCATTTGAAGAGAGTCTTTTGAAAAAATAGGCTTCTCCTCCGGTCGTTGATCCCCTGGTCTATCGGTTAAATAAAGTAACCACTATCCCGGTGGAGGGGACCCCTGCTTTTAAGGACCCTACTGATAGGAGGTCCAAAGTGGTGAGCCACTCCATGTTCACCATGCTGGGGTCAGCATTGCGGCCTATATTGGCTGCTACCTTGGTGTCCCAGACACTCACTGAGTGGGCAAAAATATTGCACCAGACTGTGGAGGAGCATCAGCTCCCTCCAGAATGCGTGTCGCTGGCCTAACAGTTGGTACAGGGACTCGTGTACGTCTGTGATGCAAGCCTGAATGCAGCCCCTTTGATCTCCAGGGCCTCCGCATCTGCGGTGGTATTGCGCTGCCTAATATGGCTGAAATGCTGGTCCGCTGACCAAGCTTCTAAGAAAACTCTGTCAGATTTGCCTTTCAAAGGTGGGAGGCTTTTTGGTGCCTCACTGGAGGCAAGAGCACACTTCTCCTTCAGTCCACTAAAGGGAAGGAGCCGCGCCGTAAGCCGGGGCCCTCCTTTCCCACGCAGAAGCGGTATTTTCGTCAGTCAGGACCTGTCGGCAGACCCCCCCAAGCGGACAAAGGTCCAGCTGGGGGACAGAAGCGTCCCTGGGTGCGCAAGCCCAACAAGCCAGCAAACAAGCCTGCTACCGCATGAAGTTTTGCCCCCGCCCGACTCCAGGGTGGGGGGAGTGTAGAGCTGCACGATTCTGGGAAAAATGAGAATCACGATTCTTTTGATTAGAACAAAGATCACGATTCTCTCACGATTCTTTAAAATGGTAAATTAAAAAAAATAAATTCGCTTTTTTTTTTTTTTTTTTTTGCTAAATTTTCATATTTTTATTCTTTACTTTTTAATTTCTTTATTTTATTAATTTAATTATTATTTTTTTCTCACTTTATTGCTATCACACAGGAGAAAACAATTCACTGTGTGATACCAATTGGAGGAGACAGGTTCTCTTTATTGACCCTCTCACTTCCAAAAACAGGAGTCCTAGCACTAGCACTGTGCTAGAACTCCTGTCACAGCTGAGATGGGAAGAGCACAGGTCTCCCCTCTCACTGTGAACATAGGCGGCAGGGACAGGAGACGGAAGACAGACTCAGCGGCCGGGGCGGGAGGAGGGGGGGAGGACGGAGTCCCGAAGACAGCCAGCCAAGTGTGGTATGTGGGGGAGGGGGTAGAAGGGAGGACTGACAGCAGCGCACATTTTCTTATAGAAACTCACCGCCCGTATGTTGAAATTGTCTCTCCTCTGCTCGCACACAGCCCCGCCTCCTCCTAACCCCGCGCTGTGATAGACAGAACACATCCCAGCATTGGACCCGCATTCTGTCTGTCACAGCGTGGGGTTAGGAGGAGGCGGGGCTGTGTGCGAGCAGAGGAGAGACGGTTTCAATGCATCACGCTCCTATGATCAATTTGCGTTCCACGCTGGTTACGTGGAACTGGCGGGGATTTAAGAAAATCGCGGTCATCCAGCCTGGAGATCGTGGGGGGGGGTGAATCGAGATCGCGATCCTCAAACGATTAATCGTGCAGCTCTAGGGGAGTGCTTCGCGGTTTTGCAGCTCGGTGGACCTCCCTGCTCTCCGACCAGTGGGTCTGCGAGGTGGTCACCTCGGGGTAAAGACGGTTCCTTTCTTGTCCACCAAACATATTTTCTTCCCTCAAATCTGCCTCTCCTTCCGGCTCGTCTGGCCGCCCTCCAGGGGGCAGTGCAAGACTTGTTGAGGTGCGGGGTGATCATACCTGTACCACCACAGGACAGGTTTCAGGGTTTCTACTCGAATCTGTTTGTGGTCCCAAAGAGGGACGGAGTCTGTCCAGTCTTTGACCTCAAGGCCCTCAATGCCTTTATAAAGATTCAAAAATTCCGGATGGAATCGATTCGTTCAGTGGTGGCTGCGCTCCATCCGGGGGACTTCCTGGCATCCTTGGATATTAAGGACGCATACTTGTATGTCCCCATCTGCGTCAGGCATCAGAGGTTCCTGCGCTTTGCGATCGGCGAAGACCACTATCAATTTTTGGCTCTTCCCTTTGGCCTAGCGTCGGCACCAAGAGTTTTCACCATGGTGCTCGCCCCGATTTTAGCTTTGCTGAGACAGCGCGGCATTGCTATCGTGGGCTACTTGGACGATCTTCTAATGAGAGCTGCTTCAAGCTCAGAATTAGAGGAGGACGTGTCTATAGCCAGTCAGACCCTCCGGGAGTTTGGTTGGGTACTGAACCTCCAAAAGTCGGTGTTAGTACTGACCCAGCGCCTAGAGTACCTGGGGTTGATTCTGGACTCCTCGGAGGCAAGAGTCTTTCTTCCTTTGGAAAAGTTGCAGACACTCCAGACTGCAGTGAAGTTGTTGCCATCCCGCAAATGGTCATCTCTCTCCGTTTTTTGCATGCGAGTCCTGGGCCTCATGGTAGCCTCCTTTTGAGGCAGTGCCGTTTGCCCAATTCCACACTCGGGTCTTGCAAAAGGAGATTCTCTCCAAATGGAACAAATCTCCGTTGTCTCTGGATCGTCAGATTCAGATAAGTCATCTTGTCAGGGCCTCTCTGAGTTGGTGGCTGAGATCCCCGGCTCTTCGGTCTGTGAAGTCGTTCCTCCCCTTTCATTGGACTGTGATCACGACGGACGCCAGCCTGATCGGTTGGGTGGGAGTCTGGGGGGGTTCAGGGTTCAGGCGGCCCAGGGCCGCTGGAACTCAGGACGAATCCCAGCTGCCTATCAATGTCCTGGAACTCCGGGCGATCAGGCTGTGCCTCTCCAGGTGGTCTCAGAGACCAAGAGGGCATCCAGTCAGGATCCATTCAGACAACGCCACGGCTGTGGCATATGTCAATCATCAAGGAGGAACAAGAAGCTTGGCTGCAGCGTCGGAGGTCACTCACATTCTACGGTGGGCGGAAAGGAGCGTCCGGCCCTATCGGCAGTTTACATTCCAGGCGTGGAAAACTGGCAGGTGGACTATGAGTCGCCAGATGCTGGACTAAGGGGAATGGTCATTAAATCCGGAGGTATTTCAACTCCTTTGCCGGAGATGGGGCAGGCCAGACGTGATTCTCCTGGCTTCTCGACTCAATCGCAAAGTGTCGAGGTTCGTGGCTAGGTCCAGAGATCCCTGGGCAGACGCGTTGGTGGCCCCGTGGGGTCAGTATCGGCTAATTTTATGCCTTTCCCCCACTGAAGTTGCTTCCTCGTCTGCTCCGCAGAGTAGAGACCGAGGGGATTCCAGTGATTTTCATCGCCCCGGATTGGCCCAGGCGTCCCTGGTACGCCGACCTCGTGCGCCTGGTGGCGGATTCACCTTGGCGACTGCTAATGCGGGAGGACCTTCTCTCGCAAGGTCCCATTCTTCATCCTGCTTTACAGTTGCTGGCTTTAACGCCATGGATATTGAAAGCCAGGTACTAAGGGACCAAAGCCTGTCGGATTCGGTCATTTCAACCATGTTGAGGGCACGGAAATCTTCTTCCAGGAAGATCTACCATTGTACATGGAGAGCCTACATCTCTATGAGGAATGACGTCCACAGACTTATTCGGTTTCCATGATCCTGCTGTTTTTACAACACGGAGTAGATCAGAAACTTGCCTTAAGCACCATTAAGGGGCAGATTTCAGCCTTGGCTGTTTTTCTTTCAGCGATCCCTGGCGGCTCATTCACTGGTAAGTACGTTTTGTGCAAGTGGTCCGACGTGGCTCCTCCGGTGCGACCACCACTACCTCTGTGGGATTTGAATCTGGTGCTCTCGGTGCTTCAGAAACCTCCTTTTGAGAATGTCAGGGAAATTCCTCTTGACGCTCTCTCAAAAGGTGGCCTTCCTAGTAGCCATCACATCAGTCGGGAGGGTTATTGAATTGGTGGCCTTGTCTTGCAAGTCCCCATATTTGGTCCTCCATAAGGATAAAGTGGTGCTATGCCCGCAGCCTTCCTTCCGAAGGTGGTTTCGGCCTTTCACCTGAATGAGGACATTGTACTTCCATCCTTGTGTCCTCAGCCATTGCATTCCAAGGAGGTTGCGCTGCATTCTTTAGACGTGGTACATGCCTTGCGGGTGTACCTGTCTGCTACGGCTCAATTCCGGAGGTCTGACAAACTGTTTGTGTCTGTGTCTGGTCCGCAGAAGGGCCTGGCGGCTTCGTCGGCCACCATTTCTCGGTGGATCAGGCAGACCGTCATCCAGGCCTATGGCCTTAAGGGGCAGGCGCCTCCCTTTCCTGTCACGGCGCATTCGACCAGGGCTATTGGTACCTCTTAGGCTTTCCGACATCAAGCGTGTAAGGCGGCGACCTGGTCGTCCGTTCACACTTTCTCAAAATTGTACAAAGTTGATGTGAGTGCATCTTCGGATGCTAGCTTCGGCCGCAAAGTTTTGCAGGCGACTGTTTGAGGTTGCAACTCCTCCATTGAAGAGCTCTGCTTGTTTGGGGTGAAATTGTTTTTTTGATTTCTGTTCCCACCCCTCGTTTTTTTGACACTGCTTTGGGACGTTCCCAATGGTCAAGAATTAAGAAGCTGTGTCCGTATACGGACGAAAAAATAAAATAGGAATTTTTGTACTCACCGTAAAATCCTTTTCTCTGTCGTCCATGGATGGACACCGCACCCACCCCTCCCTTTTTTTTAGTTTGTACTGCTTTTTACAAACTGAGGCTGCTGACTGCAGGGTGGAGGGTTATGTCCGGAGGGACTGCCCCCCTGGGCGGGGCTGTTCAACTCTGTTAAAGTAACGTGTATTAAATATCTAACATGTTCTGCCTAGTCCTCTTCTATAGAACAGGAATATAACCCAATGGTCAAGAATTAAGGAGCTGTGTCCGTCCATGGACGACAGAGAAAAGGATTTTACAGTGAGAACAAAAAAAAATCCTATTTTTATTCTCTAGGGTCTCTGCCAAAATAAAAAAATATAAATAATGTATATGTTTGGGGGTTTTAAGTAATTTTCTAGCAGAAAATACTGATTTTTAATTTGTAAGCAATAAGTCTCAGAAAAGGTTTCGTTTTTTTAAATGGTTAAACAGACTTTTAGGCCCCTTTTCACACTTGTGTGACTTGGGGACTGCAAAGTCGCGTGAAAAGTCGTACCCAGCGATTTCCACTGAGTACCATTCATATATGTGCGACTTCAAGTCGCACTGACTTCAAAGTAGTCCCTGTACTACTTTGGTCTGACTTTGATGCGAGTTACACAGGCATTCCCTGAAATTGCAGTAAAATTGCGTGACTTTGAAGTCGCGGTAGTGTGAAAGGGTCCTTACAGGCAAAGTTCATTTCTTTGATCCAAAAGTACCAAATGTTACATTTTTTCTCTTTATCTCTGCTTACACGATATTGTGATAAACTTGGCAGGCAGCCTGTGTGTTTTTTTTTTTTTTTTTTTTTTTTGTCTGCTGGGAGCAGAGAACGCTTTGCACTAAATCGGGAAAATGCTGTGTTAAGATCGCGAGGAGGGTAGAATTGCGATCTCAATTCTTTAACGATTAATCGTGCAGCTCCACTTTCAGGTTATACTGCTGTCTACTGGAGAATTAGTCTCTGCCAAACAGAATGGTCAGCCCAGGTTGGCTGCTCCCATCACCAGCATGCTTACATTTTTTGCTAGTGTCCTAGGAGGATTTTTCATACTCTGTGATGCAAGAGTTGTCTCGGGTGCCTGAAAGCGGGTAATGAGTGGCGACAGAGCTTGTGGCAAAGAATCTTGAAGGAGGCCATGTAGCAGAAGCTTTGTGGTACCTGTGAATGAGTAATGAGTGGTACCAGTGGCGACAGTTTGTGGGGGAGGCCGTTTTGTGGAAACTGTGTGTGTGTGTGTGTGTGTGTGTGTGTGTATATATATATATATATATATATATATATATATATATATATATATATATATATATATATATATATATATTGTCTATCTCATCAAGAAGGGCTTCAAAAACCAGTGTCTCATGACATTACGATTTAATAGGGATCCATCAGGTATCCTGTTTGTTGTTGGTATAGATAAGTTTGATATCTCCCTTAATTTCACAAACTCTCTCCAGTGAGATACAAAGTTGGAGACCAAATGAATCTATCTCTTAAAAAGCTACACCCCTTATGTGTTAAATGTTGACTGGGATGTCTATGCTTTTTATACAGTTGATTTTTATTGCTAAACCTACTTGGTTATTTAAATTGAGGTTAACTGTAATCTTAACAATAGTACCACTTATGAAAAAAAAAAAATTCTCTTATCGTCCATGGACTGACACAGCTCTAATACTGAAACACGTGGGTATATGTCCCTGCTCGCAGGAGAAGATTTAGGCAGAATGTTAATGTTAGAAACATACATTCTAGAAAAAAAACAGAGCTGAACAGCCCCGCCCAGGGGGGCGGTCCCTCCAGACATAACCCTCCTACCTGCAGCTAGCAGCCTCAGTTTTTTTTCTGCCTAGCAGAAGAAGACGTGGCTCTCTCAGGAGCCAGTCTCCTGGAAGATTTTATTTTTATTCCTTTGGGAATTTTATTTTATTTTTTGAGACCTTCAATCAACTGTCGGCTGGGCAACAGGTTGGGTACACTGGTATCCTCGTAGTCTTCCCTGTCCGACCATAGAGCTTGCTGATCCTCGCCGTGTGTGTGTGTGTGTGTGTGTGTGTGTGTGTGTGTGTGTGTGTGTGTGACTCGGTTCACGACATGCCCCATGACTCCAGGGGTGGCCGGGTGGCTTTTATGCTCCCGCGGTCCTCACAAGATTGAACAGTATCTGCTGTATCTTTTGCGGTGGACCGGGCCGACAGCTACTCAGTACTGCTCTGTGATAGGTCTGTCTGAAACAAGCCAGTGGGTCCCTATGGGACGGGTCAGTAGTCTCCTGCTTCAGGTGAGTACATGCTGGCTGTGTTTCTCTGTCTGGGGGGTTTCTCCCTGTCTCCCCCCCGGTTATGCTGCTCTCTTCACCCTGTACTGGCTCTGTGCTGTGTGGGGGTACTTGGGGGTCAATCTGGCCTGGCGGGGGGTGCTCATGTCTGTGTGGGGCTGTGAGGTGTGAGTGTTTGGAGAAGCCACTAGCTGGCATGGCTTTTACTGTTTAAGCTGCGCTCGGCGGCCATCTTGCCGTGGATCAATAGCGCTGCTTACACGCGGCCGGCGGCCATTTTCTTGAAGCCACAGCGCTTTCACTTTCGGTTTTGGCCTCTATCGCCGCTGCTGCGGTGCAAATCTCCTCAGTCTCCTTAGACTTCACTTGCGCTGGCAGCGCGGTGACATACAGCAGAGCTGAGTGGTCCTTACAAGGGTTGGTGGGTCCTCTGGGTATCCCCGCCTCAGCACAGCCAGTGGGTGGACTGTATTATTCACTTTATAGTGTATAAGGTCTCAGAGGGTGGCAAATATGGAGTCTGGTTCACCTGCTTCCCCACTCTTGCCAGAGGCAACTGGCAGTGCTCCAGCATCTGCGGTCCCTATGGACCAGTTGTCGGCAGTCCTGGGAATAAATTTCTTGTCAGGATGGAAGCGGTGTGCGAGCAAGGGAGCTATAAAGCACCCTCTCCCCACACAATCTCACACATGGGGAGTGCTCTGATTCAGATATGGGCCTAGCTGCTGCGGCTGCTCAGGACCCTAGCTCTGAATATTTCAATGTTTTTGAACAGGACATTCCTTGTGAGGAAGACTCCTCCAGTTCTGAGTCAGTAAATGACAGGGCGCTTGTAAGTTAACTTATTGATGCTGTGAGGGACACTCAAACTGGGTGCTGTGGCTGTGGTACCTCAGGCGGACACTTTCTCCTTTTTTGGTTCTTTTCAAGCTTTTCTATTACACAGCTTCCTCACTGTCTCCTCACGCTGCGTCGAGAGCAGCATGGATGATAGTGGCACACAGTGCCTCCCCTATCCCCCCCCGGTCGGTGCAGCATGGTGGGGGGGGTGCTCTTTTTATTTATTTCTATAGTCCCTGTGAGCCTCCTGTGTGATGTCTCTGAGGCAACAACTGGGTCTCTGCACCTGTGGTTTCCCGCCATTTCCTAGGGAACGCTCTGAGCTCTGACAGGACCACGGTCTGCGGTGTCGGAGGTTAACTTTTACCTGCATACTGCTTCGGCGGCACATTTAAGCAGGTTGGAATGATAACAGAGAAGATTATGCGCCTCAGCGCCATAATTAAAACTTATCTTGTACCTCCTATACTGGATACATTCACAGTGTATGTATGGGTTATTGATCTCTGTGTCTGCGTGTGTTTCCTCCCACGTTCCAATGCTGTGTCTTCAGTGCCATACACAATATAAACATACACAATATGTTTATACACGACTCTAAATACGTTCACAGTATATGTATGCATTATACTCTCTGGGTCGGCGTGGGTGTCCTCCGGTGTCCTCTCACGGTATGTGCGCTTCGGCTCTCTGCACAGTGTAAACATGTTCCATATGTTGCACATGCTATAAATACTTACAGTATGTGTATGCTGTCTGCGTGGGTTTCCTCCGGGTACTGAGATTTCCTCCTACGCTCCAAGGGTAATGCACAGCATAACCATGTGCAATGTTTATTCACATGCTATCATTCCTACACGGTATCTGTGTGCTGTCTGCGTGGGTTTCTTCCGGGTGTTCCGGTTTCCTCCCTCGCTCTGACGGTATGGGTGCCTTTTGGCTCTCTGCGCAGTTTAAACATGTTCCATATGTTTATCACGCATAATATAATACCTACGTGGTATGTGTATGCAGTCTGAAACTTGTGCGATTTTGATTATCCACATGCTAACATACCTACACGATATGTGTGTGCAGTCTGCGTGGGTTTCCTCCGGGTCCTCCGGTTTCCGCTCACGCTACATGACATGCGCGCCTTCGGTGCCATACACAGTATAAACATACATATTATGTTTATACACAACACTTAATACATATACAGTAGATGTATGTATTCTCTGGGTCTGCGTGGGGTTCCTCCGGGTACTCCGGTTTCCTCCCACGCGCCAACCGTGTGCGCGCCTTCGACGCTATGCATGCATAGACATGTTCAAAATGTTTATCACACATACTATAGTACCTACACGGTATGCGTATGCGGTCTGCGTGGGTTTCATCCGGGTGCTCCGGTTTTCCCCCCCCCCCGCGCTCCTAATGGTGTGCGCATTTTCAGCGCTATGCACGGCATAAACGTGCAATTTGTTTATTCGCATGCTAACATGCCTAAACGGTTGTGTACGCAGTCTGCGTGGCTGGTTTCCGCCTATGCCCCAATGATGTGCGCGCCTTCGTCGCTGGCACAGTGTAAACGTGTTTAATATGTTTATCCACACATACTAAACTACATACGCCGTATGTGGTTGTACTAAGCTCTTTGGGGCTGAGGGGGTTTCCTCCCACGCTCTTAATTGCACGTTTTGACGGAATACACAGTATAAACTACAGTGCCTTGCGAAAGTATTCGGCCCCCTTGAACTTTTCATCCTTTTGCCACATTTCAGGCTTCAAACATAAAGATATAAAATTTTAATTTTTTGTGACGAATCACCAACAAGTGGGACACAATTGTGAAGTGGAACGAAATCTATTGGATTTTTGAAACTTTTTTTAACTAAGAAAAAAATGAAAAGTGGGGCGTGCAAAATTATTCGGCCCCCTTGCGTTAATACTTTGTAGAGCCACCTTTTGCTGCGATTACAGCTGCAAGTCGCTTGGGGTATGTCTCTATCAGTTTTGCACATCGAGAGACTGAAATTCTTGCCCATTCTTCCTTGCAAAACAGCTCAAGCTCAGTGAGGTTGGATGGAGAGCGTTTGTGTACAGCAGTTTTCAGCTCTTTCCACAGATTCTCGATTGGATTCAGGTCTGGACTTTGACTTGGCCATTCTAACACCTGGATACGTTTATTTGTGAACCATTCCTTTGTAGATTTTGCTGTATGTTTGGGATCATTGTCTTGTTGGAAGATAAATCTCCGTCCCAGTCTCAGGTCTTTTGCAGACTCCAACAGGTTTTCATCCAGAATGGTCCTGTATTTGGCTGCATCCAACTTCCCCTCAATTTTAACCATCTTCCCTGTCCCTGCTGAAGAAAAGCAGGCCCAAACCATGATGCTGCCACCATGTTTGACAGTGGGGATGGTGTGTTGAGGGTGATGAGCTGTGTTGCTTTTACGCCAAACATATCGTTTTGCATTGTGGCCAAAAAGTTCGATTTTGGTTTCATCGGGCCAGAGCACCTTCTTCCACATGTTTGGTGTGTCTCCCAGGTGGCTTGTGGCAAACTTTAGACAAGACTTTTTATGGATATCTTTGAGAAATGGCTTTCTTCTTGCCACTCTTCCATAAAGGCCAGATTTGTGCAGTGTATGACTGATTGTTGTCCTGTGGACAGACTCTCCCACCTCAGCTGTAGTTCTCTGCAGTTCATCCAGAGTGATCATGGGCCTCTTGGCTGCATCTCTGATCAGTCTTCTCCTTGCCTGAGCTGAAAGTTTAGAGGGACAGCCAGGTCTTGGTAGATTTGCAGTGGTCTGATACTCCTTCCATTTCAAAATGATCGCTTGCACAGTGCTCCTTGGGATGTTTAAAGCTTGGGAAATCTTTTTGTATCCAAATCCGGCTTTAAACTTCTCCACAACAGTATTACGGACCTGCCTGGTGTGTTCCTTGGTCTTCATGATGCTCTCTGCGCTTTCAACAGAACCCTGAGACTATCACAGAGCAGGTGCATTTATACAGAGACTTGATTACACACAGGTGGATTCTATTTATCACCATCAGTCATTTAGGACAACATTGGATCATTAAGAGATCCTCGCTGAACTTCTGGAGTGAGTTTGCTGCACTGAAAGTAAAGGGGCCGAATAATTTTGCACGCACCACTTTTCAGTTTTTTATTTGCTAAAAAAGTTTAAAATATCCAATAGATTTCATTCCACTTCATAATTGTGTCCCACTTGTTGGTGATTCTTCACAAAAAATTAAAATTTTATATCTTTATGTTTGAAGCCTGAAATGTGGCAAAAGGATGAAAAGTTCAAGGGGGCCGAATACTTTCGCAAGGCACTGTATGTGTTTGTACATTTAGCACTTGTCAATGGAGCAGAAGCGCTGGCTTGGACTGTTCGCCATGCTGAGGTTAGCGTTACGCCCGTCAGTGGCTGCATCTCTGGCGTTCCTGAAGCTCAATGACTGGGCAAAAGCCTCTGCTTCATCTATCAGTTGACCAGCAGGTGCACTGCAACTGCTTTAGCCTCTAGGGTCTCTGTGTCCGGGGTGGGTCTGCGCCACCTGTAGAGGCTGAGTTACTGGTCCACTGACCGAGTTTCTAGGGAAGCTCTGTCAGGTTGCCTTTCTTGGCCAACAGTTGAGGCACCCCGTAAGCCAGGGCCTCGCTTCTCTGATACATTGCGGTGTCTCCTTGGGTTTTTCATTCCCATCCTGCTGCAGGACGGTCCTGTCGGCCGTGTGTATTCCAGGGGAAGGGTCCTTACGTCCGGAGGTGTTCACCTCCTTTACCGGAGGTGTTCACCTCCTTTACCGGAGGTGGGGCACCAGATGTGGAGCTTTTGGCCTCTCGACTCACTCGCAAGATGTAGAGATTCGTGGCCAGGTCCAGGGATCCCTGGGCAGACTCGTCAGACGCGTTGGTGGCCCGTGGGGGCAGTATCGTCTGATGTATGCTTACCCTCTGCTACTGTTGGTGCCTCGCCTGCTTCGCAGAGTAGTGGTCGAGGCCATTACGGTGATCCTCATTGCTCCAGAACGGCGACCTTGGTACGACGATCTAGTTCGGCTAGTCGCAGACGTTCCTTGGTGACTGCCTATTTGGGTGGACCCTCTGTCTCATGGTCCCATACCTCATCCTGCTTTGCAGTCCTTGGCTTTGGCACGGCTGTTAAAGCCTGGTGCTGAGGGACCGAGGTCTCTCGGATTCGGTCATCTCATCTATGTTGTGGCACGGACATCTTCCTCCAGAAAGATCTATCACCGTACCTGGAAGGCTTACATCGCTATGTGTGAGGAGCTTGATGGCGTCTACGGACGTATTCCGTTCCCAAGATTTTGCTGTTCTTACAGCGTGGTGTGTCCCAAAAGCTGGCCTTGCGTACCATCGAGGGTCGGATTTCGGCCCGGGCTGTCTTTTTCAACGACCGCTAGCGGGCCATTCCTTGATTAGCACCCTTGTGCAGGGGGTTCGCCATGTGATTCTCCCCCCCCCCCCCCGTCAAGCCTCCTCCCCCTCCTTGGGATATGAATTTGGTGCTCTCGGTTCTCCAAGAACATCCCTTTGAAAATATCAGGGAAATTCCTCTCTTGACCTTGTCCCAGAAGGTGGCTTTCTTCGTGGCCATTACTTCTGTTTGACGGGTGTCTGAGTTGGCGGCCTTGTCCTGCAAGTCGCCTTACTTGGTCCTTCATAAGGATGAGGCGGTGTTGCGCCCACGACCGCCTTTCCTTTCAAAGGTGGTCTCGGCCTTTCACCTTAATGAGGACATTGTTCTTCCGTCCTTGTGTCCTCACCCATCGCATCCCTGAGAATTTGCGTTTCATACATTGGATGTGGTACAAGCCTTACGGGTGTACCTGTCTGCTACTGTTTCCATTCAGAAGTCTGACTCACTGTTTGTGTCTGTCTCTGGTCCAAAACGGGGCCAAGCGGTGTCGTCTGCCACCTTTTTCTAGGTGGATCTGACAGACTATTATACAGGCCTATGCCCTTAAGGGGCGGGCGCCTCCCTTTCCGGTTACGGCGCATTCCACCAGGGCAATTGGTGCTTCCTGGGCCTTCTGACATCAAGCGTCGGTTGCACATATGTGCAAGGCGGCGACCTGGTCATCCGTTCATACCTTTTCTAAGTTCTATAAGGTTGATGTGGCTGCATCTTCGGATGCTTCCTTCGGCCACAAGGGTTGCAGGCCGCAGTTAAAGTTGCAACTCCTCCGTTGAGTTCTGCTTGTTTGGAGTGAAGTTTGATTTTTCCTTTACTACTGCTCCCACCCCTTTTTTGATACTGCTTTGGGACGTCCCACGTGTTTCAGTATTAGAACTGTCAGTCCATGGACGATCAGAGAAAATTGGATTTTTGTACTCGCCGTAAAATCCTTTTCTCTGGCGTCCATGGACTGACACAGCACCCACCCTTCTTTAAAGTTTGTACTGCTTTGTTACGAACTGAGGCTTCTAGCTGCAGGTAGGAGGGTTATGTCTGGAGGGACCGCCCCTATGGGCAGGGCTGTTCAGCTCTTTTTTTTTTTTTTCCTAGAATGTATGTTTCTAACATTCGGCCTAGATTTTCTCCTGCGAGCAGGGACATATACCCACGTGTTTCAGTATTAGAGCTGTGTCAGTCCATGGACGTCAGAGAAAAGGATTTTACGGTGAGTACAAAAATCCCATTTCTTTTCTTTTGCATGCGTCATTTTTTAGTATAGATGAGATTTTGCCCCATGACTCTTCTTCTTTTTTTTTTTTTTTTGGGGGGGGGGGGTTTTTTAAAATTATTTCAGAGGTAAATGATGGTTCACAAAACAGAGCCTCTGGGCATACCCCGGCTCAAAAAATAACACTAACCTAGTCCAACTAGGGCTTTAGAGTCTCTACCTCCCTCGATGTCAATGAGGGCATTGATAACTTCTGGAGTTCAGAGGAGATCACCTCAGTGCCCTATCTCTGAGACTGGCTATATAATTCCCTGAAGAAGGTACGCAACTCTTGAAGGATAGTTTTTTTTAATCAGAAATGTGGTAATTACTATGGGTGTGCCAGTGTCCATTCACCTATAGGTGGCGTATAACCCGCAGACAGGAAGTCCCCCTCCATATAACCCCTCCCATACAGGAAGTACCTCATTTTTTTTTTGCCAGTGTCTCAAGGTGTTGGTCACGGTTGATAAAGTGCTGTGCTAAGGAAGAAGCCCCGTTGCGGAAATCCTTAAGCAAGATCAAGGGGCTATGCAGTCGGATCCATTCAAGATGCCAAAAAGTAATGGCCAAAATGGATGGTACCCGAGCCTCTAGGAAGAGAAAGCAAGGTCACTTGCCGGGATCCAGCTCCTTGGTTACATGACTAAACCAAAGGTTGTCTTGGCAGGGTGCTGTACAGGTCCTAGGGTGTGGACCCCAGTATGCAAGGGGGACCCGGTCCTTGAAAGTCTGTCATGACATGGCCTGCTGTGATGGGTGAAGATTGGGTCTGGCTGTGTTTTTCCAGTAGTATCCTGCGGCAGGAATTGTAAAGTCAAAGTAGATCCTAAGGAACACATACGGTTCACTTTTGGACTTCTTCTGAGTAAACAATGCTTTGCCTGTTTTTTACCACTAGAGGGTATAATTGTAACATACCTGGTGTTTAACATTACCATGCTTCCACTACTGTGTGCTCAGTGTCTGGCAGCGCTCCTGTAGAACAGCGTTGCCCCCTTACTCCGCTCTGTCATGGCTGCCGAAAGGGCTTGGGGATCTCCACCTCTGAATCTCGGCGGTCGGCATTGACCTGGTGATACAGCCCCTCTCCCCCTGGGCATCCCGTTTGCACGACCGTTCGCACGCGGGAATAGCTCCGTTTCAAAAAAGCTGTCCTAGGAAGTAGGGAGCTTGGCGCACCCGGCGTGCATGTGGAAACGAACGTTTACGTAATACACGGTCGCAGGCACAAGGCTTACTGCCTATAAAGTTGTTTTTTTTACTCTGGAAAGAGTCTGGTAGCTGACTGAGGGACACAGAGCATACGAGGTCATGTGAGCACTGTATAGGTGTTGGTTACAGGCATTTTTAAAGGCACGTCTACTCAGCATCAGGCTGAGCAGTGATGGCGGCATATTTCCGTTGCTGGACTATAGCTCGGCAGTAGATGCACATTGTAAGTACCTCCTGCCTTTTTGTGCTTTGTACTATGTCTTCCCGAAGAAGAGGTGGGGAAAAATACAGAAGGGAGGAGCGCAAGGGCGCCGCAGTCGGGGTTTGAGGATCCTAGTCCCGCTTCCACAGTTCTATCCTCCCCTGAAGGACCAGAAGCAACTGGCCAGTCTGAGTCATTAAGGCTCTCGGGCATAGTAGCCACTTCCAATATTTCAGACTCTGCATACGTCACCAAGGAGGATTTTGGCTTCAGCATTAGCTGGTTTGGAAGGAAAAATAGCCGATATGTTCGTCTTTCTCCCCAGTCCGGGAAAAAACGTGATAGGTCCCCTTCTCCTCTGCCTGACCTTCCAGTGTTGGAACAGGAATGGGCAGGTGATGTTGAGACACCATTAGGTGACAGGGGAAGAAGGGCAGGCGGATGCCTCCTCCTTTTTGAGGATTCAGTCTCAGAAGAGCCCTTTTCAGCTTTGCAATCTCAGAAGTTGCTAGTTCAATCCCTTGTGGAATTGGTCCGTTCTGGATAAAAGTTGCCTCCAGCACAGGTAGCTGAGGCCCCCTTTTCCTCTTTGGGTTCTTTAAGGCCTCCACAGGGTCCACATGCATTTCCTGTACACCCATTGTTGGAGCGGCTGATCTATGCTGATTGGGATCACCCAGATAGATATTTTCTTCCTCCTAGAAGATCTTCTCTTCTTTATCCTATGGAGGAAAAGTTCAAAAAGTAGAGTTTGCCAGCAGTAGACGCTGCTATCTTTTCTGTGAATAAGAGTCTAACTTGTCCAGTGGACAATGTCCAGGTTAAGGATCCAGCCGATAAGAATCTGGAATCTTTGCTCAAAGCCTCATTTGCTGTATCGGGTGCAGCAGCACAGCCTGCAGTAGCAGCGATAGGCATTTGTCAATCCCTAAAAGACCAGCTTAAGCAGGTTATTAAAGGTGTCCCCACTCAAGGGGAAGTGGCCCGTGAGTGATCTGAGCTACTTAGGGCCTTATGTTTTGCGGTTGATGCTCTTAAAGATTCTATTCATCAAGTGTCACGCCTTTCTCTCTTATCAGTGCATATGCGTAGAATTCTCTGGTTGAAGCATTGGTTAGCTGAATTGCCATGCAAAAAGCTATTTGGTAGGTTTTCCCTTTCATGGGGAACGGTTGTTCGGATAAATATATCCAAAAAAGTTTGGGTGGTAAGAGTGCCCTTTCACCAGTTTAAATGAAGGATGTCGACTCCTTCTTTTAACGTTCTTTTTCCCCTGGTACCAGCTGCGACGGCCTCCGCTGTCAGGTTCAAGAGGCAAGCCTCAAGGCCAAGCACAAGGCCAGAAGAAGCCCTGGAGGTAGAAGCCTGCAAAACAGTCCTAAGGACTCTTTATGAAGGGGTGCCCCTGCTCGCTCGAGTGGGGGGGAAGGCTTCTGCAGTTTTCAGGTGCTTGGCAGGAAGAGAACCAAGACGAATGGGTCATCTCCACCATATCTCTAGTGTATAAACTAGAGTTTCGAGAGTTATCGCCTTTTTGTTTTCTAAGGTCAAACGTTCCCAAGGACCCACTCGAGGAGGTCTTTGTTCCACTCTGGAGCATCGGGAGCCAGCTGTCGGCATCTTCAGGCGAATCAAAAAATCTCACTGCCCCCCCACTCTCCCGTAAGGAATCTGGAGATGACTAGGGTATAGCATACTGTATCGGATACCATTTTTGGGGACTTCAGTAAAGGATTTTCTCTTTCGTCCATGGACGGACACGGCTCCTATTCTTGACAGTAGGGTTATATGCCCGTCTATTAGGAGAAGACTAGGCAGACATGTTAATAGTTAAAAAAAAATGCAACTTATAGCAAAGCTGAATAGTACCGCCCAGGGGGTGGTCCCTCTGGGTATAACCCCTCACCCCGCACTCAGCAGCTCAGTTTCTGCCTAGCATAGAAGGACCTGCCTGGCTCCCTATGGGGACCATTGGTCCTGGAGATTTAAAAAAAATTTCCTACTTTTTTTGATCCTGAGATCTACTATCAACTGCCGGCTGGGTGACCGGCTGGATAATATAGATCCTCGTAGTCTCCCCAGTCCGGCCATCGAGCGTGAGTAGACCTTTAGCTACATGCTGTGTCGGCCACGACATACCCCGTTTTTGCTCCAGGGGTGGCCGGTGAGCTATATGCTCCGGGGCACACACATGACCGGGCTACTGCTGTTTGAGTCACAGTGGGCCGTGGCCGACAGCCACTCCGTACTGCTCGGGTGATGGGTCTGTCTGGAATGCGTCTAGCAGTCCTCGCAGGACGGGTAAGTAGTGTTCCACCTGTTTCGGCAGGATGGAACAGCTGGGCATTCCTGGGGAGGTCGACTAGGGGGTCTCACTTTCCCTTTCTTCTCTCCCTGTCCTTTCCCTCATGTATCTGGCTGAGCCTGCTGTGTACCTGACTGGGGGTCCTCCAGGGGGTCTCCGGGTCCTGGCTGGGGGCTGCGCTGGGTGTCCTAGGTCTGCTCTCTCTGGTGGGGTGTTGTCTGCCATGTGTGGGGGGCCTCCCCGGCCTTTTCTTACCTCAGAACTGATCCGCCGGCCATTTTGGGTGAGCAGCGCCATTTTCTTGTAGCCGTGCTGTAATACAGCTAGCGGCCATTTTCTTGTAGCCCGCACTCTTTTTTCCAAGGCGGCCATTTTCTTATGGTCTTTTGATTAGTTTTGGCCTCTAGTGCTGGAAATGTCTTTCTGAACGGTGCTAAACACCCCAGACACGGGAGAGCACCTCAGCACAGGCTGTGCAGGAGAGGTGAGCGGACCGCAACGCAGTGCAGTACCGAAGTCAGGGTGGCGAGTCCTCTGGGGGCCCCTCGGTCTGTAGCAGCTAGGAGGGTGGACCTTTTATGTACCTTGCATTTAGTCCCTAAGTGGCTGTCAGGCGAGTATGGGTCAGCATGGCGTCAGAAGCTGGCGCTTCTTCCCCAGATATTCCTGTGGTAGCAACTGGTGCCCCTGCACCCTGCGGTACCTGTTGACGCTTTGTCGGTGGTCCTGGAATCATTTTGTTGCCGGGGTGAAGGCGGTGAGGGGCGAAAGGGGGGTAAAAAAACGCCCCTCCCCCCCACCATCTTCTGGGGAAAGCTCTGATTCAGACTCTGGCCTGGCTGTGGCACACGGCCCCTGTTCTGACGTGTCGGAGGATGCGGACCATGACCATTTTGGACAGTGAGGATGACTCCGTGTCCGGGTCAGCGCAGGAGAAAGCGCTTGTTGGAGCACTTATCACTGCAGTGCGGGAGACCCTAAAGTTGGAAGATATGGCGGGGGCATCTACTGAGGTGTCCGTCCCTTTTGGGTCCCACAAGCCAGCCCGCACTGCTTCAGACTCAGAATTAGAGGAAGATGTGGCGATTTGCCAGTCAGACCCTTCAAGAATTTTGGTTGGGTACTGAACCTCCAAAAGTCGGTGTTGGTGCCGACTCAGCGCCTGGACTTGATTCTGGACTCCTCAGAGGCGGGAGTTTTTCTCCCTTTGGAAAAACTGCAGACTCTTCGGGCGGCGCTGAAGCTGTTGGCCTCCCGCAGGTGGTCGGCGCTACACTTTTTCAAATGCGAGTCCTGGGTCTCATGGTAGCCTCCTTCGAGGCGGTACCGTATGCTCCATTCTACACTCGAGTCTTGCAGAGGGAGATCCTGTCCAAATGGGACAAATCTCTGTTGTCCCTGGATTGTCAAATCCGGGTGAGCCAACTAGTCAGGGCTTCACTGGTCTGGTGGCTGAGATCTCCGGCCCTTCAGTCCAGAAAGTCGTTCCTTCCCTTTCGCTGGACGGTGATCACGACGGACGCCAGCCTGACGGGTTGGGGGGGAGTTTGGGGCGTTCAGTCGACACAGGGTCGTTGGACACGGGAAGAATCCTGCCTGCTGATCAATGTGCTGGAGCTTCGGGCGATCGGGCAGTGCCTCTCCACATGGTCACAGAGGCTGCAGGGACGTCCAGTCAGGATCCAGTCAGACAACGCCATGGCGTTGGCGTATGTCAACCACCAAAGAGGGACAACAAGCTCGGCTACAGCTTCGCAGGTCGCTCACATCCGGAGGTGGGCAGAACGGAGCGTGCCGGCTCTATCGGCCGTATACATTCCAGGCGTAGAAAACTGGCAAGCGGACTACCCAAGAGTGGAGACCGAGGGGATTCCGGTGATTCTAATTGCCCCAGATTTGCCTCGGCGTCCCTGGTACGCCGACATAGTATGCCTCATGGCGGATGTTCCTTGGCGACTGCCGATGCGAGAGGACCTTCTGTCGCAAGGTCCTATACTTCATCCTGCTTTACAGTCGCTGGCTTTAACGGCATGGCTGTTGAAAGTCAGGTACTAAGGGACCGAGGCCTGTCGGATTCAGTAATTTCCACCATGCTGAGGGCATGGAAGTCATCTTCTCGGAAAATCTATCATCGCACATGGAAGGCCTACATCTCTGTGTGAGGAGATGGAGTGGCATCCACGGGCATTTTCGGTTTCCAGGATCCTGCTGTAATTACAGCGTGGAGTGGATCAAAAACGTGCCCTAAGCACCATTTTAAGGGGCAGATTTCAGCCTTGGCTATTTTCTTTCAACGACCCTTGGCGGCTCATTCACTGGTGAGTACGTTTGTGCAAGTGGTTTGACGTGTGGCTCCTCCGGTTCGACCACCACTGCCTCTGTGGGATTTGAATCTGGTGCTCTCGGTACTTCAGAAACCTCAGTTTGAGAACATCAGAGAGATTCCTCTTTTGACACTCTCTCAGAAAGTTGCCTTTCTGGTGGCTATTACATCAGTCAGGAGGGTTTCTGAGTTGGCGGCCTTGTCGCGCAAGTCTCCCTACTTGATCCTCCACAAGGATAAAGCGGTGCTACGCCCGCAGCCTTCGTTTCTTCCGAAGGTGGTTTCGGCTTTTCATCTAAATGAGGACATTGTGCTTCCATTTTTGTGTCCTCGGCCGTCGCTTCCCAAAGAGGTTGCGTTACATTCTTTGGACGTGGTCTGAGCTCTGCGGGTGTATCTGTCTGCTACGGCTCCGTTTCGGAGGTCAGACTCGCTGTCTGTGTTGGCGACTGGTCCAAAGAAAGGCCTGGCGGTCTCGTCGGCCACCATTTCTCGGTGGATCAGACAGATCGTGATTCAGGCTTATGCCCTAAAAGGGCGGACGCCTACCTTTCCTGTCACAGCGCATTCAACCAGGGCAATTGGTGCCTTCTGGGCTTTCTGACATCAAGCGTCTGTCTCCCAGGTGTGTAAGGCGGCGACCTGGTCGACCGTTCACACTTTCAGTAAGTTTTACAAGGTTGATGTGCATGCATCTGCGGATGCTTGCTTCAGCCGCAAGGTTTTGCAGGCGGCTGTTTAAGGTTGCAACTCCTCCGTTGAGGAGCTCTGGTTGTTTTGGGGTGAAGTTTTGTTTGATTGCTGTTCCCACCCCTCGTTTTTTGACACTGTTTGGGGACGTCTCTACTGTCCAAGAATAGTATAAGCGGTGTCCGTCCATGGATGAAAAAAAATAGGACTTTTGTACTCCACCGTAAAATCCTTTTCTCTGAAGTCTATGGAAGGACACAGCACCCACCCATCCTTTTTTATGTTTGTACTGCTTTTTGACAAACTGAGCTGCTGAGTGCAGGGTTGAGGGGTTATACCCAGAGGGACCTCCCCTGGGCGGTACTATTCAGCTTTGCTATAAGTTAAACGTAACTATTAACATGTCTGCCTACTCCTCTCCTAATAGACGGGCAGATAACCCTACTGTCAAGAATAGTAGGAGCTGTGTCCGTCCATGGACTTCAGAGAAAAGGATTTTACGGTGAGTACAAAAATCCAATTTTTTTTCCCCTGGAGTTCAGCAGAGAAATCCCAAAACCAGTGCATTGCAGAATCTTGATAGGAGAAATCCAGGGTGTTTTCTGGCCTCACTTAGAATCCTGTCCCTGTCCTTGTAGTTGAGGAACTAAACCAGGAAGGATGTAGATGGGGCTCCCGGGATGCGATGGCCTGTTGGTGCTCTGTGAGCGCATTCCACCACGCAAGTAGGTGAGACTTATGTGAGACGGAAGATCCCTAAAAAAAAAAAGTCTCTGCTGGGTGATCACCTTCTGGTAGGCCCAACACCCGCACGTTATTGCGGCGCTGAATTTTTTTGCCATTAGATTTTGCCATGAGTGCGCGGACTGTCTGCTGAAGAGACTGCAAGATCTGATTGTGATGAAAGGGGTGTCCCCCATTACCATGATGCGGGACTCGGTCTCAGTGAGTATGCCCCTGATTTTATCTAGGTCGTCATGGTTTAGATTGCATTCTTCTGCAAGATGATCAACCCTTACCAGTAAGGAGGTTTTGCTGTGTTCTATAGCCTGCAGGATTAATGCAGTGTCAGTACCAGGAGACTGAGTAGCGGGAGCTGTACCACTTGCCTGCAAGATCTATCTCAGCCAGGAGGGCATGGAGCTTATGAGCCAAGATGGCATCTGGACACGCATCCGCCAGGGTTCACAGCTTCTTTTTTTGGAGTAGGAGCAGTGGAGCAGCTCTTCGATGGCATCACAGGAACCGCTGGGACCCGCGGTGATACTGTGCAAGTTGGCGAAACCTGATGGCTAGAGGAATTGGGCAAAGGAGAGCAGGATGAGGCAGGATTAGAACTGAGCTCTCCCCGCATCTGTGCTGCTCTACATCAGTTCTTGCCCCCTCACATGACTGTTTAAGTATGTGATATTGATTATATGTACATACTGTATTTAGAGGTAAATATATTTTTATTGTACAAAAATAGATAAAATTCGAGCAATATAGGTAGATCTTCTTGTCCATCTTATATTCATTTTGTCATTTTTTATATATAACCGAAGTAGTAAAGGTATGTACACCAGACACCAGGTCAAGGTAACTGGATGGTGGTCTGATAAGACCATATTTTCAAGACCATATTTTCAATCGTCGCCTCATATAGACAAGACAGATCTTTCTGGGAAATGAAGATGTAATCCAGCCTTGAGTAGCGCTGGTGTGGGGATGAAAAAAAGGTATGGTCTCTTCCCCGAGGGTTTAAGGTACGCAATGTATCATGTAGAGCCAGAGATGCTAACCCCAATTTCGCTTGTCTTAATGCTGAGAAAGGGAGGGACGAGGTTCCCGTGGATGTGTCAAGAATCGGGTCCAGGGCCATGTTAAAGTCTCCACCCAAGATTAGGAGACCGGACTTAAAAGAGGTGAGTTTCAGGAGCGTATCTTTCAAAAAAGGGGCTTGTTTAGAGTTTGGGCAATATATATTTGCGAGTGTCACTGGTCTGTCCTTCCAGAGCCCTTTAAGGAAAATTAATCTACCTTCTGGGTCAACTATCTGGTCCGTTAGATGAAATGCGAGTGACTTTGCGAGATAAGCATCTGGGTATCTTTTGTTGGTGAGACGTTGGATGGCGCTCGATTTAAAGTGAGTTTCCTGAAAAAATATGATTTGAGCCCTGTGTCTGTGGGCTTCTGCCATAAGGCTACTATGCTTCTCAGGAACGTTGAGGCCCTTGGCATTGACAGAAAAAACCTTGAGCGACAGAGGAGCTGAAGACTGCATAAAAGAGGCCATATGGGCGAACCAGATATGGTGTCACCCACTTCTTTCAACTACAGACAGAGTAATTGGGAGAGGGAAGGGGGAAAGAGAGAAAAAGGGGGGGGGGGGGCAAGAAAGGAAGACAGACAGAGAGAGAGACAGAGTAAATACAATGCCTGTCTTTATACCGTATTAATGGTATCCGGAGTCAGACCGGAATGTCTTCCCTAGCAGGGAAGGAACCCTCAATAAGGGGTTGTGGACAAAATACCGGAGGTAGTCAAGGTCCTGCTGAACTACCTAGAGAGGATGGTGGGCAAGCTGATGCTAGGATAAACTGATGCTATGCCGGCAAGTACAAGAGGGGAACCCGCCTCTCTTGAGGTAGGGACAAAGACTAGCACCCGAATATTCCTATCTACTCCACCATCCAGATACTCCAGACTTAATATATATCTATTTCAACGTAAAATGAAAAACGAAACATGACTAAAGAAAAACTCCCCTCGGGTAAAGGGCAGGGTAAGGGGCTATATCGCCAAAGCCCGTTCATTAAAAGGCGACGGGTCTTCCACGACGTCTCCCCTCACCCTCAGAGCCACTTCCCAGGAATACATCCTGGGGATAACATAAATGTCACAATGCTTCTTCTCCTCATATTCTCAGTAACTTTAACAGAAGTTTTGGCATACCACAGTGGCCCCGACACCTCTGGATACCCAGGCGGGCGTCCCAGGTGCGGGGCCCCTGCGGTCCACTCCTCACTCGAATAGACCCCTTAAAGAGGCAGTCAGGGCCCAGGAGCACCAGAGATCAACTATAATGCAAAATATTAGTAAACAATAACCACTTTAAAAGCACAAATAAAGGAAAGAAAACTATGTGAAAAACCTTTTACCTCCACGTTAACCTGCAGAGGACTACTCTAAAAGGATCCCCATTCCCCAGATCCACAATCAAACTTCATCAGAGGGAGTCTCATTCCCTGAGTCCCAGTGTGACTGGACAAGTGTCTGGTGGCCAGAAGGTAGTGTGCTGGCATGATTTAGAGGGTGCATCTCCCAAGGCCCCCCTGGCCCTGCCCAAGTTAGAGAACCGGAACCGCGCCCTGAGGGCCTCGGGAGGCACAGCCCAGTATCATCACGAGACCAAGCATGGCATACAGCAGTCTTGAACCAATCCCCACCCTTCACATTTACATCCACATTGAGCCTAGAATCAGAAGGCACAGTAGCACGAAGGTTGCATGGTCGCATCAAAAAAACAAAAGCAAAAAAAAAAAAAGGGGGGGGGGGGGCGGGGGGAAATTGGGGGAGAAAGAGGGGGGCGGAAGGGGAGTGGAGTGGAGAGGGGGGGGAGGGAAGGGGAGTGCAGCCGGGGAGGGTAAAGGATGAGGGGTAAGGGAAAGCCTGAAGGGAGGGGGATGGAAGCAACACATATATCACAAATCAAAGAATGTTATAGCAGTAAAGCATTTAGGATCTTTATCTCATGTGGTTGCATTAGTGGCAGGTATGTGAAGTCTACCAAAAGTTGTGACATCTGATCGGCATACCAGAAATGCAAAGGCTAACAGTTTAAGATCCAGGCTGTGACCCCCTAAAGAGCAAGTGCCTAGCATACCGTTTAATTACTGTGTATTTGGTGAGCTTGGCGGACCTGATTTTATTTTTTGGTCAACCCCTCGCACTTTTTATTTTTTCTTCCTCCTTCTGGCTATAATTAATGTGAATTCTTCTTCTTTATGTTCCGATGTGTATGTGGTATAGCATTGTATTTGTACTCCACAATTATATTTTTTATGTCATATAAATTACTCTTTTGTGATGCTCTGAATAGCATGGCTAACTACAATATTTTTGGTAATGTGTTTAATAGTTGCAAACTCTAAATAGAAGTATATGCTCTTATTCAAGTGGTTGTATACCCATAAATATGAAATGCACCTACAGGTAAGCCTACATTAAGGGTTACCTGTAGGTGCTTGCAATATCTCCGAGACCTACACGGTTTCGGAGATATTTGCAAAAAAGGGTGCACCGCTATCTACGGCGCATGCGCGCTGTAGATAACGGCGCAGGCGCACTGAGCGCGGCGGCTATTTGAATGGCAGCCTGCCGGACACTGCTGGAATTCGGGCATGCGCAGGGATCGTGCCGTTCCCCGCGCATGCGCAGGAGTGACGTCATCGCCGCTCCGGCCAATCACAGCGCTGGAGCGGCGATACCCGGAAGTCACTCCGGGTATCATGGATGCGACGGAGGACATGTCCGGGGACCGCTGCGGGGGCTTCGATCTTAGGTAAGTGATTGATAATGAGCTAGTATGCTAGTCATACTAGCTCATTATGACTTTGCCTTGCAGGTTGTGAAAAAAAAATAAAAAAAAGTTTTGCGGTATACAACCGCTTTAAATTATTAACATTGCTTAGTTGTAGCCACATCATGAAAACCAGAAAATTGCTGCCAGACTATATGGTAGAATACTGGTAGATTAGACCCCTTTCACACTGGGGCGGTGGGGCCGTCGGCGGTAAAGCGCCGCTATTTTTAGCGGCGCTTTGCCGTAGTTTTTGCGGCACTATTCGGGCGCTAGCTTGGTGCTTTAAACCCCTGCTAGCGGCCAAAAAAGGGTTGCAGCGGCGCTTTGCCATCGGTACCGCAGCTCCACCCATTGATTTCAAAGCGGCGCTTTAGGAGCGGTGTATTCACCCCTCCTACAGCGCCTCAAAGATGCGGCTAGCAGGACTTTTTTTTACCATCCTGCCATCGCACTGCTCCTGCAGTGATGAGATGAATAGTGTGATGCGGTGAGTGCCTTCTGTGTGTTTGTGGATTTGTTGTGGCAGCCCCATTTTTGCAATATTCATTCTGTTGTGGGTGTGTACTGCAGAATAAAATGTTTTTCCCCTTTTTATGGGAGCGATGTATAGGAAGTGAGTGGCAGTGTAAAGGGGCAAACTGAAAGGAACTTGTTTTTAAAATTTGTCATTTATGCAATACTGTACATGTGTGGGTACCATTTTATGTTCCATTCATTTCTATGGGTTTTCATCCACACTTCATCCCAGCCATCCCGCCTTTCTTGGCTGCTGACCATGCTAAATCATTGTCACAGGGACACTTGTATTTTTGGGAGATGCTGTCACCTTTGTGTTCATGCATGGGTTGGTTCCTGCTGTTTTATGGCCCATTATCCCTCAGAAAGCCCTGGCTTCTCGTAGGCAGAGAGGTGGGTAAAAAGGGCAATGGGGACTCCCAGATCCCCTACCTGGGTAGGGAGATCAATGTAATGGCTCCACTTTGGATCAAATTTAGCTCTGAATCCCTGCCCTTATATGGTATAATCAGTGTTTTAGTGGCTCAATCCTCCACTTCCTTTGTGTCAAGGTAGGAATTCTCTGCAGCCATTTCTGGGCTTAAAGCGGAGCTCCACCCTAAAGTGGAACTTCCGCACATCGGATTCCTCCCCCCCCTCCGGTGCCACAATTGGCACCTTTCGGGGGGGGGGGGGGTGCAGATACCTGTCTGAGACAGGTATTTGCACCCACTTCCGGGCATACACTCTGCGGGTAGTGCGTCACTTCCCGGTCAGCCCCCCCCGTTGTGTTCTGGGAAACGCACGGCTCCCAGAACACAGCGGGGACCAGTGAAAGACGTGCAGCGCTACTCACGCATGCGCAGTAGGGAACCGGGAAGGGAAGCCGCAACGCTTCACTTCCTGATTCACTCACCCATGATGGCAGTGGGGGCAGCCGACAGATGAGCAATCGCTCGTCTTCTGCTGACGACGTCGCTGGACTCCAGGACAGGCAAGTGTCCTAATATTAAAAGTCAGCAGCTGCAGTATTTGTAGCTGCTGGCTTTTAATATTTTTTTTACGGCGGAGCTCCGCTTTAAGAGATCAGCTCTCAGGAATACTCACTAGTCTGGAAAGCCTGGGACGTAACGTGAGCACTCTCCTTCCCCCTCCTCCCCTTTTTGTGGGTGGAGAATGAGTTGAAGGAAGTTCCTTTGGAAGAAGAGGAAGGGGAAGCCTTTGTTGATCAGGAATCCTCAATAGATGAATTGCCTCCCTTCAAGTGGACACATTTCTGGAGTGGATATGAAGAACGACTATTTGCACTCCCCCGTTTTTCCCACCACATCAACGCTACTTGTGGGTTTTTGTAGGCATGCAACATTTTTAGTTTGTGCGTTTTTCGCTTTGGCCTGTCCATGGAACTGGTCCTAACTCTTATTCACTCTTGGGGCATACCAATCGGGGAATACTTGGATGAAATCCTGCTAAAGAACGATCCGTCCAGACTGTCAGCCAATGCCCAAATCTCAAGAAATCTGCACTGGATTAGAGTCATCTTTTGTTTGTGTCTGGGCCTAATTACGGATACAACCCTGTCTAGAGTCTTTCTTTCCCTGGACAAACTCCTGACTCTGCGATCCGGGTCTTGCACTATCATTCATTAGTCACCCAACCATTTTTGCTTTTGCATGAGTAATGGTAGCCTCCCTGATGCAGTCCATTTTATAAAACCAGTGCTATTCTTTCCCAGAATGCAAAGCATTCTCCAATCGCAGAACACTTTGCATTCTGGAAAAGAATGGTACAAATTCTATGAATAGAGTAGGCGGCAAAAGGCACAGGCAAAACGCAATTTGACAATCGAAGCGGCTTTTAACCCCAGCAGTGCTGGAAGTTCATGCTGTAGGGAGGACCCAGCATTAGTTGGGAGATTTCTACATTATGCAGCAGCCAGCCAGACATGGGACACACTTAGTTTTACAGGTAGGACATGTCCCTCGTGCTGCGCAAAAAAAAACATTACAACAAATTAAACTAAACTCCAGCTTTAACTCTACAGAATATTAGATGTTTTATGGGTTACTTATAAGGCACGTGTACTTGTATCTAGATGTATTAATATGCTTTTGTAAATTACTTTTAAGCTTGTTACATAAGTTTGACTTTGATGGGATTAGTGGTTCCATGCTGGCGTCCATTTTTTAAAATGTGTTTTTGTGTTTTCTCTAAGGTGAGATTGATCGGTGTTTGAAGAAGGTTTCAGAAGGTGTTGAGCAGTTTGAAGACATCTGGCAAAAGGTAACCCATTATATTAAAAGATGATTCCACCTTTTCAACATGTTACGCCCATATTTAGGGTTCAATTATACGCATTGCTAAGCAAATTTCATTCTCAAACCAAGAAGGAATCTCTTGCTGCCAATCTCCTTTGTGAAACTGTGAATGGAAAAACTACTGTAAAAGTCTTGTCTCCCACTGCAGAAAACAGACTTGTAGTTGACAACGGAATACAAGTTCCATCATCACCCCACTCGTAGTCCATTGACCCTTTCTCCAGCTAAAAGGCTGTACAGTCAGGGAGCTGAATGAAGAGTCTGCAGTAGCCTGACATTGCACCCACAATCCACTGATTTTGTTGACCATAATCCAATTCAGTTTGTTTAAAATAGTCCATATGCAACAGTCTGTTTTCAGCATCTCAATGTCGCAATTCTAGCTGCTAAGAATATACAGTGGAACCTCGGATTACGAGCCTAACCCGTTCCAGGAGAATGCTCGTAATCCAAAGTACTCGCATATCAAAACGAGTTTCCCCATTGAAGTCAATGGAAACTAAAATAATTTGTTCCGCATTGACTTCAATGGCATGCAATAGCGCATGCGGCCAGAGGTGGGGTGGGGACGCCGGAGAGCCTCGGAAATAGCTGGAAAGGCCCGAGGACACCTCGGCAAACCTCGGAAAGGCTTGGAAACTGAGTATTTCTGTGTCTTTCTGAACTGCGCCGTACAGCTCCGCTTGGCTCCGACGCACCCCCACCTCAGGCCAAACGTGGTACTACACACCGCTTTGGCCTGAATCCTGATAGTTTTGCGAGACAACACTCACAAACAGTTATGATTTTTTCAAATACAGTGCTCGTATTGCGAAACATTCGTTAACCGCGTTGCTCGCAATACGAGGTTCCACTGTATACTGAATGAGCCTTTTAGGCCATTTAGGTGTGTCAGTCTAACTTCTGGGCATATTGATTTCTGTCACCGACTAAAAAAGATTATAGTCTTATCTAAATCCTAGATACCTTGGGACATAACCACCACACATGGTACATAGTACCGGGTTGTCCACATTGTCTGTCTGAAACAATTTAGAGACACTGTTAGATGCATCTTTACTATTCTGGTCAGCACAGATACCATCGTAAAATATTTTTATGGTTAGATTCTATCAACTGTGTTGCAGGGGTGTGTAAAGTTTTGTGAAAAACTACTTGTCCTAGGGACTAAATCGGGGTCCCAATCTACTGGTCCTGATAATTAAAAAAATATATATATTTCTCTTATCGTCCATGGACTGACACAGCTGTCATACTGATTACGTGTGGTATATGTCCCTGCTTGCAGGAGAAGACCTAGGCAGAATGTTATATGTTGAAACATTCTAGAACAAACCAGAGCTGAACAGCCCCGCCCAGGGGGGTGGTCCCTCCGGACATTACCCTCCCACCTGCAGCTAGCAGACCTCAGTTTTTTTTTCCTGCCTAGCAGAAGAAGACGTGACTCTCTCAGGAGCCAGTCTCCTGGAAGATTTTACTTTTAATTTTTATTCCTTTGGGAATTTTATTTTATTTTTGAGTCCTTCAATCAACTGTCAGCTGGGTACGCTAGTATCCTCGTAGTCTTGCCTGTCCGACCATCGAGCGTGCTGATCCTCGCCTTGTGTGCGTGAGACTCAGTTCACAACATACCCCATGACTCCAGGGGTGGCCGGGTTGCTTTCATGCTCCCGCGGTCCTCTCAAGATTGAACAGTACCTGACGGACTGTATCTTTCGCGGTGGACCGGGCCGACAGCTATGCAGTACTACTCTGTGATAGGTCTGTCTGAAACAAGCCAGTGGGTCCCTCCAGGGACAGGTAAGTAGTCTCTCCTCATGCAGGTGAGTACATGCTGGCTGTTTCTTTATGTGGGGGGTACTCCGTCTCCCCCCTGTTATTATGCTGCTCTCTGCACCCTGTACTGGTGCTGTGTGGGGGTGCTTGGGGGTCGCTCTGGCCTGGGGGGGGGGGGGGGGTGCTCATGGCTGTTGGTGAACTCTGGGAAGTGTTTTAGTGTGGAGTGTGAGCAACTGTATTGTGTGCGCCATTAGCGCGCAGTTTTTTTTATTTAAATAGTGCGCTCGGCGGCCATCTTGCCATGGCTCAAATACGCAGTTATACAGGCGCCCGGCGGCCATTTTCTTGTAGCCACGGCGCTTTCACTTTCAATTTTGGCCTCTAGCGGCGCTGCTGACGGCGCAAAATTCCTCAGTCTCCTCACAGATTCTTCTCTCCTCAGGCTTCACTCACGCTGCAGCGCGGCTCATACAGCGGAATCGAGTGGTCCCTAAGGGTGGTGAGTCCTCCGGGTATCCCCCTCCTCAGCACAACCAGTGGGTGGACTATATTATTCACTGTAATAGTGAATAAGGTCTCAGGGGGTGGCAATATGGAGTCTGGTTCACCTGCTTCTCCACACTTGTCAGAGGCAACTGGCAGTGCTCCTGCACCTGCGGTCCCTATGGACCAGTTGTCGGCAGTCCTGGAATCATTCCTTGGATCAAATCCCCATGGGGCTGCTACAAAAAGACAATCTAATTGTCAGGATGGAAGCGGCGTGCGAACGCATGGGAGCTGTAAAGCGTCCCCTCCCCACAGTAAAAGGGGAGTGCTCTGTCTCAGATATGGGCCTAGCTATTGCTCAGGACCCTAGCTCTGAGGATTTTCATGTTTTTTAAACAGGATATTCCCTGTGAGGAAGATCCCAGTTCTGAAAAACTGACAGGGTGCTTGTAAGTGAACTCATTGATGCTGTGAGGAACACTCTCAAGCTGAATGTTGAGGCTGAGGTACCTCAGGTAGAAGCTGTCTCCTTTTGGTTCCTTTAAAGCCGTTTATTCAAAAAGGTTTTTTCCATATGTGCTTTTTTTTTATACATTCATTGACTAAGTCTGGGGTAAGCCGCAGAGGACTTTGGCGGTCCCGTGGCGCCTTACCATGAGGTACCCCTTTAAGAGGACCTGGTTAAGAAGGGGCTCCCCCCCCCCCCCCCCAGTGGTCAACCCCCCCCCGGTCGCCCGTTTGAATAAGGCTACCACGCTCCCAATGCAAGGGACTCCTGCATTTAAGGATCCCACTGACAGGAGGTCAGAAGTGGTGAGTAGAACTATGTTTACCTTATTTTGGTCTGCCTTGCGCCCTATAGGGGCGGCGACACTTGTGTCTCAAGACACTCACAGGATGGGCAAAGATTTTGCACCAGACGGTTCAGGAGCATAATCTCCCTCCTGAGACCATTACCCTGGCTCACCAACTGGCGTAGGGTTTAGTCTCTGTGTGCGATGCCACTTTGGATGCGGCCCCTTTAATTTCAGGGGCCTCTATCTGCTGTGGTGCTGCATCGCCTTATCTGGCTGAAATGCTGGTCGGCCGACCTAGCTTCCACATAGCTCCTGGCTGACTTGCCCTTTGAGGGCGGTACACTGTTTGGGGCCGCCCTGGATGCCATTATTATGGATGTCACAAGGGGTTAGAGCACCTTCCTTCCTCAGTCTGGTACGGAAACAGGAGCCCCACCATAGGCCGGGCCCTCCCTTTCCGGCAAAGAATGAGTTTCTTCTCGCCAGTCAGAATCCACGGGTAAGACCTCCCAGACTGGGAAAAGTACGGCTGGGGGACATAAGCGTCCCTGGGTGTGTAAGCCTACCAAGCAAGCTCCCAAGCCTACCGCCGCATGGAATCTCGCCCCTGCCCGACTCTGGGGTGGGGGGGACGTCCTTGCAGGTTAACGTTGCAGTGGACCTCCCGGATCTCCGACCAGTGGGTGTGCGAGGTGGTCACCTCAGGATACAGGATGGCATTCCGTTCCTGGCCCCCAGACAGATTCTTGTCCTCAATTCTCCCTCTCCTTCCTGCCCTTCGGGCGGCCCTCTTAAGGGCCGTACAGGATTGATCAGGTCCGGAGTGATTGTGCCAGTTCCGTCACGGGAGAGGTTGTTCAGGGTTTCTACTCGAATCTGTTTGTAGTCCCAAAAGGGGGACGGGGGTTCGGCCAATCCTGGGCCTCAAGGCCTGACTGCCTTTGTGATGGTGCAAAGGTTCCGCATGGAATCCATTCGCGCTGTGTTCGCTACACTCCAAGGGGATTTTCTGGCATCCTTGGACATCAAGGCCGCCTACTAGCATGTTCCGATCTGCGCACATCAACAGTAGTTTCTGCGCTTGCGATCGGCGAAGACCACTATCGATTGTGGCCCCTCCCTTCGGCCTAGCCTCGGCACCAAGGGTTCTTACCAAGGTGCTTGCTCCGGTTCTAGCCTGGCTGAGACAGCAAGGCATTGCTATTATGGGCTATCTGGACGATCTTCTTCTAAGGGCAGACAATGGCTCAGAATTAGAAGTGTGACTATTGTCAGTCAGACCCTTAGGGACTTTGGGTGGCTCCCGAACATTCAGAAGTCGGTCCTGGTCCCGGCTCAGCATTTGGAGTATCTCGGTCTGATCCTGGACTCCATGGAGGCGTAGGTATTCCTAACCCTGGAGAAGTCACTGACTTTTCAGTCTGTAGTGTGGGTCCTGACGTCTTGGAAATGGTCGTCAACCCGTTTTTTTGCATTAGAGTCCTGGGACTCATCAGGGCCTCGTTCGAGGCTGTTCCGTATGCCCAATCACACATGCGGGCTTTACAGTAAGAGATCCTGCCTACTTGGGACAAATCTCCGTTGTCCTTGGATCTTCAGATCCAGATGAGTCACCCACTCAAAGCATCCCTGGCGTGGTGGTTGGGGTCCCCGGCTCTTCGGTCCAGGAAGTCGTCCCTCCCCATCCAGTGGATGGTGTTCATGACGGACGCCAGCCTGACGGGCTGGGGTGGAGTCTCGGGAGTCCTGTCAGCCCCAGGGCTTGGACTCTGGACAAAGCCGTTTGCCCGTATTTCCAGAACATTGATTGATAATCAGAATATGCCTCCCCACGTGGTCTCTATCGGCCGTCTCCGTTCAAGCGTAGACAATTGACAGGCGGATTATCGGAATCGACAGATGCTGGACCAGGAGAGTGGTCCTTACACCTGGACATGCTGGTTGTGGACCTGAGGGCCTCTCGACTCAATTGTAAGGTGTCAAGGTTTGTGGCCAGGTCCAGGGATCCTTGGGCGGATGCCTCAGATCCGTTGGTGGGCCCCATGGGGTCATTATCACCTGATATCTGTTATCCTCCGCTGCAGCTGCTTCCTTGCCTGCTGTGCAGGGTTGTGGCCGAAGGGATTCCGGTGATCCTCTTGCACAGGGTTGGTCTCGGCGTCTTTGGTACGCTGATCTGGTACGTCTCATCGCGGACGTTCCTTGGTGGTTGCCAATAAGGTAGGACCTTCTGTTTCAAGGTCCTATTTTTCATCCTGTTTTACAGTCTGTGGCTTAACGGCATAGCTATTGGAAGCCAGGTGCTGATAGTCCGAGGTCTCTCGGATTCGGTCATTTCGACCATGTTCAGGGCACGGAAGTCTTCCGCTTGAAAGATTTATCGCCGTACCTGGGAAGCTTTTTTTTTTTAAAGATATGTTTTATTACATTTTTTCATAACATACAGACATAGAAAGACAATATGTGGGGCCTAGCCAGGCCTGTCCCACACACAACATATACAACTTGCTCCTATATCAGTCTACACAGAAGAATATCTGCACATCCATTTAAGCAGTATAATATAAAGACAAATTACAGCAACATAATAGACCTACTAGACAGTCATAGCTGGTAAAATTGCATAGGAGTATAGTTATGGTTCAAGGTATGCTACAACCTACCTACTCTTTCATGGCTGTATGGGGGAAAGGGTCAGGGGGCTAGACAGCCACCTGCCCCAAATTTTATAAAATGTTTTCTTCCTTTTGCGGATCTCAAAAGTGAGTTTGTAAAGTGGAAGGGCATCATTGACCAGTTTCAACCATAGCCCCACTGTTGGGGTTGCTGCTCCCCTCCAGGTCAATAAAATGGATTTTTTAGCATAACAGTAAAGGATCCGAAGCAATCGTTTGACCTGGGAAGGAACAGTGAGGTCGCCAAAGACCCCCAGGAGGCAATTCTTGGGATTTAATATGTTGGGAAGCCCCAGCGCTGAAGAGAGAAAGGAGTCTACTCTCCTCCAAAACTCCTGCACTATGGGACAACTCCAGAAGCAATGAATGAAGTCAGCTGTATATCCACATCCCCGAAAGCACTCAGCCGAGGACAAAATGCCCATTCTGTGCATCTTGGCCGGTGTGAGATGCGATTGGTGGAAGATTTTTATTTGGATGATCCTGTCCCTGGAGGATACAACAGAAGCCTTGAAAGTGTCACAGAATTCGGACCAGTCCTCCTCTGTTATGGATATATCTAGGGAGTCCCATTTACGTTGTGATGCCTTGAATCTAGGGTTGGAGCCCACCGCCAGTGCTAAATAATAAGTAGAGAAGTTTCGTGCGGTCTGGGGATCGTAAGAGTTTTTCTAAGTCAGAAATCACAAGCGGGTTGTCTAGTGAACCAAACTGTGCTCGCACAGCGTGTCTAAGCTGATAGTAAAAAAATAAGTAGGTATGTGGTAAGTCAAAGTCAGTTCTCATCTGCGCGAAAGATTTAAATCCTTGAAGTGAGTATATGTGACATAAGTATTTTATCCCCCGAGAGGTCCACCTTTGTGGGTCAGGCAGGGAGCCAAATTCTGGTAGTGTAGGGTTAGTACATGGGAAGCTTACATCGCTATGTGCAATGAGCTGGACTAGCGTCTACGGACGTATTCCGTTCCCAGTATCTTGCGGTCCTTGCAGCGTGAGGTGACCCAAATGCTTGCTTTGAGTACCATTAGGGGTCAGTTTTCGGCCTTGGCCGTCTTTCTTCAGCAACCGCTAGCAGGTCATTCCTTGGTAGCACCTTTGTGCAGAGGGTTCGTCATGTGCTCCCTTCTGTTGAAACCTCCTCTCCCTCCTCGGAATTTGAGTTTGGTGCTCTTTGGTTCTCCAGGAACTTCACTTTGAAAATATCAGATATTCCCCTCTTGACCTTGTCTCAGGAGGTGGCCTTCTTAGTGGCCATTCTTTCTGTCAGACAGGTGTCTGAGTTGTCGGCCTTGTCCTGGAAGTCGCCCTATTTGGTCATCCATGAGGATAAGACGGTGTTGCGTCCGCGACCTTCCTTTTGCAAAGGTGGTCTCGGGTTTTCACCTACATGTGGACATTGTCCTCTCGTCCTTGTGTCCTCACACATCGCATTCCAGAGGGTTTGCGCTTCACACATAATATTTGGTACGTAATATGACTCACTAGTTGTGTCTGTCTCTGGTCCGGACAGGGCCGAGCGGTGTCTGCCACCTTTTCTAGATGGATCAGTCAGACTGTTATACAGGCCTATGCCATTAAGGGGGTGGCCCCTCCCTTTTCGGTTACGGCGCATGCCACCAGGGCAATTGGTGCTTCCTGGGCTTTCCGACATCAAGCGTCGGTTGCACAATGGTGCAAGGCGGCGACCTGGTCGTCCGTTCATGCCTTTTCAAAATTCTATAAGGTTGTTGTGGCTGCATATTCGGATGCTTCCTTCGGCCGCAAAGTGTTGCAGGCCGCTGTTTAATGTTGCAACTCATCCGTTGAGGAGCTCTGCTGGTTTGGAGTGAAGTTTTGGTTGTCCCTTTACTATTTTGCTCCCACCCTTTCTTATACTGCTTTGGGATGTCCCACACGTAATCAGTATGACGGCTCTGTCAGTCCATGGACGATAAGAGAAAATAGGATTTTTGTACTCACCGTAAAATCCGTTTCTCTGACGTTCATGGACTGACACAGCACCCACCCTTTCTTTTAAGGTTCGTACTGCTTTGTTACGAACTGAGGTCTGCTAGCTGCAGGTGGGAGGGTAATGTCCAGAGGGACCGTCCCCCCTGGGCGGGGCTGTTCAGCTCTGGTTTGTTCTAGAATGTTTTAACATCTAACATTTTGCCTAGGTCTTCACCTGCAAGCAGGGACATATACCACACGTCATCAGTATGACAGCTGTCTCAGTCCATGGACGTCAGAAATGGATTTTACGGTGAGTACAAAAATCCTATTTTCTCTTTCGTCCATGGACAGACACAGCTCCGCCCCCGTCCATCTGGCTATAACCCCTCACCCTGCACTTAGCAGCTCCGTTTTATTTCTTCCTAGCATAGGAGTAGCACCTGGCTCCCGGTTGGGACCGTTGGTACTGGATTTTTTTTTGCTTTTTTATACTTTTTTGATCCTGAGAGATCTACTATCAACTGCTGGCTGGGTGACAGACTGGATAATATAGATCGTTTGTAGTCTCCCCAGTCTGGTCATCGAGCGTGAGCAGACCTTTAGCTACGCGCTGGGTCGGCCACGACATACCCTGTGTGCTCCAGGGGTGGCTGGTGAGCTATATGCTCCGGGGCACACATATGACCGGGCTACTGCTGTTCGAATCAGTGGACCGTGGCCGACAGCCACTTCGTACTGCTTGGGTGGTGGGTCTGCCGGAATACATCCAGCAGTCCCCGCAGGACGGGTAAGTAAGGTTACACCTGTTTCGACAGGATGGAACAGCTAGGCATTTCTGGGGAGGTCGACTAGGAGGTCTCTCACTCTCCCTTTCCCCTCTCCCTGTCCCTCCCCCCCCCTCCTCCCCATGCATCTGTGTGAGCTGGGCCTGTTGTGTACCTGACCAGGGGGTCCTCTGGGGGGGGGGGCTCTGGGACCTGGCTGGGGGCTGCACTGGGTGTCCAGGGTCCGCTCTCCATGTGGGGTGTTGTCTGGTCTCTTGTGGGGGGCCTCCGCTCGGAGGCCTAGCGTATTCGCGGCCTTTTTTCTATTACCTCAGAAACGAACGGCGGCCATTTTGGCGGAGCCGGCGCGATTTTCCTGTATCCGCGCTAGTGTTAATGCTGAAGCTGCCGGCTGCCATTTTCTTGTAGCTCATGCTCTTTTTCCTGAGGCAGCCGGAGGCCATTTTCTTGTAGCTCCAGCTTAGTTTTGGCCTCTAGAGCTGGGAATGTGTTTCTGAATGGCGCGAACAGCACAGAACACCTCAGACGCAGGAGAACACCTCAGGCACAGGGTGCAGGAGAGAGAGAACGGACTGCAGCGCTGTGCAGTACCTGGGTCAGGGTGGTAAGTCCTCTGGGGGGCCCCTCGGTCTGTAGCAGCTAGGAGGGTGAACCTTTTGTGTACCTTGCCTTTAGTCCCTAAGTGGCTGTCAGGCGAGTGTGGTCAGCATGGCGTCAGAAGCTGGTGCTTCTTCCCCAGACATCCCTGTGATAGCAAACCGGTGCCCACGCTTTGTCGGCGGTCCTGGAGTCTTTTGTTGCAAGGGTGGAAGCTGTGTGCGGGGAAAAAGGGGGGTACAAAACGCCCCCTCCATCTTCTGGGGAAAGCTCTGATTCAGACTCGGGCCTGGCTGTGGCACACGGCCCCTGTTCTGACGTGTCAGAGGATGCAGACCAGGACCATTCGGACAGTGAGGAAGACTCTGTATCAGCGCAGGAAAAGGCGCTTGTTGGAGCTCTGATCACCGCAGTGCGGGAGACTCTTAAGTTGGAGAATACGGCGGGGGCATCTTCTGAGGTGTTGGCCCCTTTTGGGTCCCACAAGCCGGCCCGCACTGCTAAGGTGTTTCCCTACCTATCTTATTTTGATAAGTTTATATACAAAGAATGGGAACGACCTAGGGCTGCAACTAACGATGATTTTCATAATCGATTAGTTGGCCGATTATTGTTTCGATTAATCGATTATTCGGTTAATAACCAAAAAAAAAAAGTAATTTTGCTGCGATTTGCATATTTGCAATTTTTTGGGCCAATTTGTTGTTGGGCAGATTAAAAAACACAAATTGCAGCAAAAACGCATTACATGCTTTTCTGCAGCTTCTCCATTGAAGTATATTGAACCAAAAAAACAAAATGGCATTGTTTTCTGTTAAAAAAAAGTCCTTGCCCTTTCCAAATATGCAGCAGCTGAAAAAATCATGGATGTGAACGTGTCCCATAGGAAACCATGTAAATGAACTGTAGCGCATTTCTGCAAAAAACACCAAAAACAGAGGTGCGAGCCAGGCCTGAGATGTTTAGTAACATAATGGGGTTAAAACTAAAATAAGTACAAAAGAGCAAATCTACTGTAAGGGGTTAATTTTTTACTGTGGACAGTGAAAGTAATATTTACAGTAACAATTTGCTCTTTTTGTACTATAAAGAGCTAATTTTAGTTCTTTTTTAACCCCATTATGTTACTGGCCGATTAATCGATTATGAAAATGGTAATCGATTAATTTCATAATTGATTAGTTGTCGATTAATCAATTGGATGTTTCGGCCCTAGAACGACCGCAGCGGGGCTTTTCGGTCCCAAAACGCATGGCGGTCCGTTACCCCTTTGAGGAGAGTGTCCTGAAAAAATGGACATCTCCCCCCGATTGTGGACCCTCCGGTATCCAGGTTAAACAAGGTAACCACGATTCCGGTAGAGGGGACCCCTGCTTTAAAGGACCCTGCAGACAGGAGGGCCGAGGTGGCGGCCCGGTCCATGTTCACGGTAGTGGGGTCAGCATTACGGCCAGTTTTGGCCACGACCCTGGTGTCACAACAGGCTTCCCCGGTCTGCGTGGAATTGGCTGACCAGTTGGTACATGGCCTCAAGTATGTCTGCGATGCGGCCCTAGATACAGCTCCCTTGCTTTCCAGAGCCTCAGTATCTGCTGTGGTGCTACGCCGCCTGATTTGGCTAAAATGCTGGTCCGCGGAACAGACTTCCAAGAAGGCTCTGGCAGATTTGCCCTTCCAGGGAGAGAGGCTATTTGGAGTCTCGCTGGATGACATTTACCTTTTCTGGGTTGTGGGAGCAGTGTGCTCTTACCCCCAGTGACATTTTAAAGAGCGACGCTGTAGGCCAGGGCCCTCCTTTTCCGCTCAGAAGCGTTTTTTTCGTCAGCCCGGGCCCGCAGGTAAGCATTCCCAGGCCGACAAGGGGCCAGCTGAGGGACAAAAGCGTCCTTGGTTTCGCAAGCCAAACAAGCCTGCGAACAAATCTGCGACGGCAAAAAGGTTTGCCCCCGCCCGACTCTCTCGGGTGAAGGGTCGCCTTTGTGAGTTTGCAGTTCGGTCGACCTTTCTGCTTTCCGACCAGTGGGTTTGTGAAGTGGTTTCATCAGGGTACAAGATGGCATTTCTTTCTTGTCCACCAAACAGATTTTTTTTTCCCCTCCAACCTTCATCTTCCTCCGGCTCGTCGGAACGCCCTGTTTGGGGCAGTGCAGGACCTGCTGATACGCGGGTTAATAGTACCTGTGCCACTGCCGGAAAGGCCCTCAACACCTTTGTGAAAGTACGAAGGTTCAGGATGGAATCAGTTCGCTCTGGTCGCTGCACTCCATCCTGGGTATTTTCTGGCGTCCTTGGACATCAAGGACGCATACTTGCATGTCCCCATATACATCAGGCATCAGATTTCTGCGCTTTGCAGTCGGATGATCACTACTAATTTATAGCTCTCCCCTTTGGCCTGGCGTCGGCACCAAGGTGCTCGCCCCGATTCTGGCTCTGCTGAGACGGCGAGAAATCGCTATCGTGGGCTACCTGGACGACCTCCTGAGAGCTGCTTCGGACTCAAAATTGGAGTAGGATGTGGCTATAGCCAGTCAGACCCTTCGAGTTTGGTTGGGTACTGAACCTCCAGAAGTCTGTGTTGGTGCCGACTCGGCGCCCTGGAGGACCTGGACTCCTCAGAGGCGAGAGTTTTTCTCCCTTTAGAAAAGTTGCAGACTCTTCGGGCTGCGGTGAAGCTGTTGGCATCCCGCAGGTGGTCGTCTCTGCGCTTTTGCATGCGAGTCCTGGGTCTCATGGTATCCTCCTTCGAGGCGTTACCGTATGCTCAATTCCACACTCGAGTCTTGCAGAAGGAGATCCTGTCCAATTGGGACAAATCTCCATTGTCGCTGGATTGTCAGATCTGGGTGAGATAACTAGTCAGGGCTTTCCTGGTCTGGTGGCTGAGATCTCCGGCCCTTCAGTCCGGAAAGTCGTTCCTTCCCTTTCACTGGACAGTGATCACGACGGATGCCAGCTTGACCGGTTGGGGGGGAGTTTGGGGGTCTTCAGTCGACACAGGGTCGCTGGACGCAGGAAGAATCCCGCCTGCTGATCAATGTGCTGGAACTTCGGGCGATCAGGCAGTGCCTCTCCCCATGGTCACAGAGGCTGCAGGGACGTCCAGTCAGGATCCAGTCTGACAACGCCACGGCGGTGGCATATGTCAACCATCAAGGAGGATCATCAGAGAGATCCCCCTTTTGACACTCTCTCAGAAGGTTGCCTTTCTGGTGGCTATTACATCAGTCAGGAGGGTTTCTGAATTGGCGTCCTTGTCTTGCAAGTCTCCCTACTTGATCCTCCACAAGGATAAAGCGGTGCTACACCCGCAGCCTTGGTTTCTTCTGAAGGTGGTTTCGCCTTTTCATCTAAATGAGGACATTGTGCTTCCATCCTTGTGTCCTCGGCCATCGCTTCCCAAAGAGGTTGCGTTGCATTCCTTGGACGTGGGCCGAGCTCTGCGGGTGTACCTGTCTGCTACGGCTCCGTTACGGAGGTCAGACTCACTGTTTGTCGGTGACTGGTCCAAAGAAAGGCCTGGCGGTCTCGTCGGCCACCATTTCTTAGTGGGTCAGACAGATCGTGATTCAGGGTTATGCCCTAAATGGGCGGGCACCTCCCTTTCCTGTCACGGTGCATTCGACCAGGGCAATTGGTGCCTCCTGGGCTTTCTGACATCAAGCGTCTGTCTCCCAGGTGTGTAAGGCGACTACCTAGTCGTCCGTTCACACTTTCAGTAAGTTTTACAAGGTTGATTTACATGCATCTGTGGATGCTAGCTTCGGCCACAAAGATTTGCTAGCGGCTGTTTGAGGTTGCAACTCCTCCGTTGAGCTCTGGTTGTTATGGGTGGAGTTTGTTTGCTTGCTGTTCCCACCCCTCGTTTTTTGACACTGCTTGGGGACATCCCTAAGGTGAAGAATAAAGGAGCTGTGTCCGTCCATGAACGAAAGAGAAAATAGGATTTTTGTACTCTCCGTAAAATCCTTTTCTCTGAAGTCCATGGACGGACACAGCACCCACCCCTCCTTTTTGTGTTTTGTACTGCTTTTTGACGAACTGAGCTGCTGAGTGCACGGTGAGGGGTTATAGCCAGAGGGACCGCCCCCTGGGCGGTACGGTTCAGCTTTGCTGTTGCATGTTTTTAACAGTTTAACATGTCTGCCTAGTCCTCTCCCTAATAGACGGCATATAAACCTAAGGTCAAGAATAAAGGAGCTGTGTCCGTCCATGGACTTCAGAGAAAAGGATTTTAAGGTGAGTACAAAAATCCTATTTTAACCAATACCGTATTGAATGCACACAGCGCTGGCACTAAACTTGTGTGAAAACTTGATTTAGGAACAAGTCCATAAAGAAATTATTTGTGTGTGTGTGTGTGTGTGTGTGTGTGTGTGTGTTACAGCTGGGTGTAGTAGTTCATGAAATAATGATAGTACTGAGCAAAGTGAAACTTAACATAGAGAAGAGTGGATCCCACTGCAGAGACTCCACTCACTAAAGTGTCCACAAAATCAAAATAGTGTCAGAAAAAACAACAAAAAGCAAAAACCCACTTATTGTCCATGCATGGAAAATTGCTGAATGTAACACACAGGTTATATGTGTTACATTCATCAATTTTCCATGCATGGACAATAAGTGGGTTTTTGACACGGTGACACAAAGTGAGGCATGCAGATGGACCCCCTAGGCTTATACTCGAGTCAATACGTTTTCCCAGTTTTTTTTTTTTTTTGTGGTAAACTTAGGTGCCTCGGCTTATATTCGGGTTGGCTTATACTTGAGTATATACGGTAAAAAAAACCATTATTTACCTAAATATTATTTATGGCTTTTCATTTTAATAAAAAAATTGTTGTCTTATTCTGTTATAATACTACTGAATGAGACAGCTTATCACTGGGGATTTTCAATGGATGTATGTCTTTTTTTTTTTTTTTTCTTTTTTTTTTTTTAAACCTTGAAATGTCTTTGCCAGGATGAAAAATATGAATGGTTGATGATTATTTTTATTTTATTTTTTTTATTAGGCGGAGGTGATTTTTAGAAATGTCTGGGGGCTTTTAAAAATTTAAAAGGGCTTTATGGCGACCTAAACTTTTATTGTTTCTAACATTGTGTTTTACTCCTACTCCTCCCCTCCCTGCCTGTCTCTAGCACAGCACCTGGGGACTAGAAAGGAGGGGGAAGGGGTGTGTCGGGCACTCTTTTTATGTTTAGCTGAAGTGCATCTGCTCAGCGAGTAAATGAGGTGCCGGCCTCTATGAGGGGAAAAAAAAAGTTCTTCTGGGTTACCCTTACACAGAATCATGCTCCGGTGTTCTGTTGGCCCTCGTTTACACGGTTCGATTTGTCATGCGATTTGACCGTTCCAAATTGCATGACAAGTCGTATCCCATTGCGGGCAATGGAACTGTTCAAATTACCGCAACTCATGTAGCAGCCACTTTGGAAAAAAGGTAGTGCAGTAAGCTTTTTCAATTTCATTGCGACTTGCATAGAATTCACAAAGTCGCAAGCCTCAATGAAATCTGAGGCAAAAATCGCACTTATTTGCGGTTTTGAATTGGCTCTGAAGTAGAACAATTCCAAAGCAGCACTGGTGTGAACCAGGGCTTTTAGGGGAAAAAACAACTGCTGCTTGCCCTGCTGTGCTGGTTAACCACTTAACGACCGCCCACTGTAAATATACGTCGGCAGAATGGCACCGACAGGCAGAATCACGTATATCTACGTGACTGCCTTTGTATAGTTGGGGGGTCCGATCGGACCCCCCTTTACAGTGAGCGGTGGTTAACTGATCGGGAGCGATCGGGCATGAGGGGACGGCCGTTCGATTCTGGCCACCCCCTCTCGATCGCTCCCGGCGAATAAGAGAGCTTCCCCTGCCTGTGTAATGTTTACACAGGCAGAGGAAGTGATGTCATCTCTCCTGCGGTGCTCACATATACCGAGCGCCGTACAGGAGAAGATGCCAGATAAGTGCACAAAACACTACACTGACACCAGGACACATAGGTACATAAATCGCCCCCCCAGACACCCCCAGCCACAGTGTCACTGAAGGCAGTGACCATTTATTTACTGATCACTGCAATCAGTGACTGTAAAAGTGTCACCAAAGTTTAGTTTTAGGTCCAGTGTAGCCCACTAACCCCCCCAATAAAGGTTTAACCCCTTGATCGCCCCCCAGATAACCCTTTCACCCCCTATCACCACTGTCGCTAAGCGATCATTTTTCTGATCGCTGTCTTAGCGTCGGTGATGCCGATCGGTAGCCAGTAATTTTTTTTTAGGTTCGCCGCAGGTTTTTATAGCGTCTGGTACCCCCATATATTACCTAATAAAGGTTTAACCCACTTGATCGCCCCCCCAGGTAACCCTTTCACCCCCTAGCACCGCTGTCACTAAGCGATCGTTTTTCTGATCGCTGTTTTATTGTCGGTGATGCCGATCGGTAGCCAGTAATTTTTTTTAGGTTCGCCACAGGTTTTTATAGCGTCGGGTACCCCCATAAATTATCTAATAAAGGTTTAACCCCCTAATTGCCTCTAGTTAACCCTTTCACCAGTGATCACCATATAAGTGTTACGGGTGACGCTGGTTAGTTTGCTTTTTATAGTGTCAGGGTACCCGCCGTGTATATAACCCAATAAAGGTTTAACCCCCTGATCGCCCGGCGGGTGATATCAATTAGGTTTTAGCGTCAGAGAGGGTCTGCGTCACACCCCAGGCAGCGTCAGGTTAGTGCCAGTAACGCTAACACCCACGCGTGAAGCATACACCCCCCTTAGTGGTATAGTATCTGAACAGATCAATATCTGATCTGATTAGATCTATACTAGCGTCCCCAGAAGTTTAGGGTTCCCAAAAACGGTGTTAGCGGGATCAGCCCAGATACCTCCTAGCACCTGCGTTTTTTGCCCCTCCGTCCAGCCCAGGCCCCCCAAGTGCAGTATTGATCGATCACTGTCACTTACAAAACACAACACACATAACTGCAGCGTTCGCAGAGACAGGCCTGATCCCTGCGACTCCAGTGCTGTAGGAGGTGATTTCACCACCACAGTTAAAAAAAAAAAAAAAAAAAGCATATATGCCGAAGCATTGGGGCAGCAGGGGCGGAGGAGCGATTTTTGCTCCTAATGCCGCGTACATACGGTCGAAATTCCGACAGAGGCTTGCCCGTGGAAAAGTCCGACCATGTGTGTGCAGCATAACTTTTTTGCGGGAGGATGCCCCCATGCTTCGGCATATATAAATGGTGCATGTATGCCCATCATTAGAAGTGGCTGAATGAAGGGAGGTATTCTAATGGTGGGCATACCCACCGATCAATCTTTTTTCGTTCAGCCAACTGGCTGCATGAAAAAAAAAAGATTACAATACATGTCCAACAAGGACCAGCAACGTACTGGTATGTTGCTGGACTTTGAATGTTTATACCAGAATGATGCCTGCGGGTTTAGTTATCATCTTAGTATCATTCTTTTCAGCCAGCGGCCGGCTTTCATGTAAAAGCAATCCTAGTGGCTAATTAGCCTCTGGACTGCTTTTACAAGCAGTGGGAGGGAATGTCCCCCCCCCCCCCCCCCCGGATATAAAAAGCGCCATTGGGAAATTGGGAAAGCATTTTATCACACCGATCTTGGTGTGGTCAGATGCTTTGAGGGCAGAGGAAAGATCTAGGGTCTAGAAGACACCAGTTTTTTCAAAAGAGTACCTGTCACTACCTATTGCTATCAAAGGGGATATTTACATTCCCTGAGATAACAATAAAAATGATGATAAAAAAAAAAAAAAAAATATGGAAGGAACAATTTAAAAATAAAATAAAAAAGCAAAATTAATAATAATAAAAAAAAAAAAAAAAAAAAAAAGCACCCCTGTCCTGCCCTGCTCTTGCCCAATGGCGAACGCAAGCGTCGGTCTGGCGTCATATGTAAACAGCAATTGCACCATGCATGTGAGGTATCACCGCGAAGGTCAGATCGAGGGCAGTAATTTTAGCAGTAGACCTCCTCTGTAAATCTAACGGGGTAACCTGTAAAGGCTTTCAAAAATGTATGTAGTTTGTCGCCAATGCGCGTTTGTGCGAAATTTTAAAGCATGTTGTGTTTGGTATCTATGTACTTGGCCTAAGATCATCTTTTTTATTTCATCAAACATTTGGGCAATATAGTGTGTTTTAGTGCATTAAAATTTAAAAAAGTGTATTTTTCCCCAAAAAATGCGTTTGAAAAATCGCTGCGCAAATACTGTGTAGAAAAAAAAAATGCAACACCCACCATTTTAATCTGTAGGGCCTTTGCTTTAAAAATATATATAATGTTTGGGGGTTCAACATAATTTTCTTGCAAAAAAAAAAAAAAAAAAAGTTTTCATGTAAACAAAGTGTCAAAAAGGGCTTTGTCTTTAAGTGGTTAGAAGAGTGGATGTAAGCTTCCTAATGTTGTGTATAAAATGCCAGAACAGTTCAAAACCCTCCCAAATGACCCCATTTTGGAAAGTAGACACCCCAAGCTATATACTGAGAGGCATGTCGAGTCCATGGAATATTTTATATGTTGACACAAGTTGCGGAAAACAGACCATTTATTTATTTTTGCACAAAGTTGTCACTAAATGATATATTGCTCAAACATGCCATGGGCATATGTGGAATTACACCCCAAAATACATTCTGCTGCTTCTCCTGAGTACGGGGATACCACATGTGTGAGACTTTTTGGGAGCCTAGCCGCGTACGGGACCCCAAAAACCAAGCACCGCCTTCAGGCTTTCTAAGGGTGTAAATTTTTGATTTCACTTCTCACTGCCTATCACAGTTTCGGAGGCCATGGAATGCCCAGATGGCACAAAACCCCCCCAAATGACCCCATTTTGGAATGTAGACACCCCAAGCTATTTGCTGAGAGGTATTGTGAGTATTTTGCAGATCTTGCTTTTTTGTCACAAAGTTTTGAAAATTGAAAAAAAAAAAAAAAAGTTTTTACTTTCTTCATTTTCAAAAACAAATGAGAGCTGTAAAATACTCACCATGCCTCTCAGCAAACAGCTTGGGGTGTCTACTTTCCAAAATGGGGTCATTTGGGGGGGTTTTGTGCTATTTTGGCATTTTATGGCCTTCGAAACTGTGATAGGTAGTGAGGAGTAAAATCAAAAATTTGTGCCTAGAAATCCTGAAGGCGGTGCTTGGTTTTCGGGGTCCCGTACGCGGCTAGGCTCCTAAAAAGTCTCACATGTGGTATCCCCGTACTCAGGAGAAGCAGCAACATTTATTTTGGGGTGTAATTCCACATATAACCATGGCATGTGTGAGCAATATATCATTTAGTGACAACTTTTTTTGTAATTTCTTTTGTTTTTTTTTGTCATTATTCAATCACTTGGGACAAAAAAAAAATATTCAATGGGCTCAACAGGCCTCTCAGCAGTTTCCTTGGGGTGTCTACTTTCTAAAATAGGGTCATTTGGGGGGGGGGGGTTTGTGCTATTTTGGCATTTTATGGCCTTCAAAACTGTGATAGGTAGGTAGTGAGGAGTGAAATCAAAAATGGGGTCATTTGGGGGGGTTTTGTACTGCCCTGCCATTTTAGCACCTCAAGAAATGAGATAGGCAGTCCTAAACTAAAAGCTGTGTAAATTCCAGAAAATGTACCCTAGTTTGTAGACGCTATAACTTTTGCGCAAACCAATAAATATACACTTATTGACATTTTTTTTACTAAAGACATGTGGCTGAATACATTTTGGCCTAAATGTATGACTAAAATTGAGTTTATTTGATTCTTCTTATAACAAAAATTAGAAAATATCATTTTTTTTCAAAATTTTCGGTCTATTTCCGTTTATATCGCAAAAAATAAACATCGCAGAGGCAATCAAATACCATTAAAAGAAAGCTCTATTTGTGGGAAGAAAAGGACGCAAATTTCGTTTGGGTACAACATTGCATGTCCGCACAAATTACAGTTAAAGCAGTGCAGTGCAAAATTCTGAAATCACCTCTGGTCCTCTAGCTACCAAATGGTCCGGGGCTTAAGTGGTTAAAAAAAACCCAAAAAAACACCTGCCTGGCGTCGGGCGATATGATTTGCGCATCCCTGTTGTGTTCATAGAAATTTTAGGCAAATTGGTAGCAATGCCCTGCCGATCTGATAAATCCAGAGAAGTCTGTTAATCTTGTTCCCACAGTTTCATATAAGATAATTAGCAATGTCGATCAGTTATTGGGGTATAGATAGTGGGAATATGTCCTTTTAGACTTGTCACTCAATTTGCAGGACATTTCGAACAATGTTCATGTGAGAGTGCCAGATAAAGCAGAGTTTCAATAATTTTTGCAAGTTGCTTTCGTTCACATGCCCACCAGCATTGCAGCTCTAAAGTGATATTAATTCTTTTTTTTTTAATGATGTCTGAATACCTTTTTTAATTTTAAATGTGTTGGCGGCACTTCAGGTTCTGGACAGCTAGGTGATGTCGTCAGGCGGTTCCCTTGGATTCCTCGCATATTGGCGTCATTTATCCCAGGAGTCCAAGGGAATCACGTGGTTCTTTTGATTGACAGGTTGTCATAACACAAGCTTCTGGAAAATTATAGGTTTTTCATCATTTTTTATTTATTTATTTTTTTCACAAAGTTGTCACCTAAATTTATATATTGCTCACACGTGCTATAGGTACAGTGGATATAAAAAGTCTACACACTTCTGTTAAAATGTCAGGTTTGTGAAAAAATAAGTCGAAGATAAATCATTTCAGAACTTTTTCCATCATTTATTGTGACCTATAAACTGAACAACTCAATTGTAAAACAATCACATTCAAACTCATGTTAAATAGTCGGTACTAGAGGTTGACCGATATATCGGCCGATATTTTGCCATTTTGGAGAAATCTGCACCGGCCGATTATTATCCAAATTAGGCTGATATTTAACACTGCCCGCACCGAGAGAGAGAGAGAGAGAGAGAGAGATCATTAGTGAGGTTTGATGTCGTTGTGTGCGGGACCCAGCTATCAAACACCAGCCGATGAGATGTGGGCGGACCGCTACATGTATGTTGCCCCACCCCTTTAACGGCCCGATCATTGGCTGGATAGCTGCTGGGGCCCCTCACCCAGGTCCCACCCACCTCCGTCACGCTGAATCTGTGAGCTCCTCTCTCTCCATACAGTTTCACGCGGCGCTGCAGAGAGCAGTTTCACAGTTACATTATCGGCTGTGAAACCTGCCAGTGCCAATTGGTGCCACCTGCCAACCAGTACCACTTGCCAGTGCCACCTGCCAATTAGTGCCATCTTCCAGTGCAACCTGCCAGTGCCAATTGGTGCTACCTGCCAGTGCCACCTGCCAATCAGTGCCAACCAGTACCACTTGCCAGTGCCACCTGCTAATCAGTGCCAACCAGTACCACTTGCCAGTGCCACCTGCTAATTAGTGCCATCTTCCAGTGCCAATTAGTGCCATCCAGTGCCACCTGCCACCTGCCAATCTGCCAATCAGTACCACTTGCCAGTGCCACCTGCCAATCAGTGTCATCTTCCAGTGCAACCTGCCAGTGCCAATTAGTGCCACCTGCCAAACAGTGCCATTTGCCAGTGTCACCTGTAAGTGCCACCTGGCAAAAAAAAAACGGCCTAAAATATTGGCCGCAAAAATCGGCCTCATATATCGGCCGCCCCGATTTCTAAATATCGGAATCGGCCAGACAAAAAACCCCATATCGGTCGACCTCTAGTCGGTATACACCTGCCATCATTTAACCACTTATGGACCGAGCCTCTTTCTGAGATTTGGTTTTTACAAGTTAAAATCATTTATTTTTTTTTGCTAGAAAATTACTTGGAACCCCCAAACATTTATATTGCAATACTTTCTTTTTAACACCGGTCTTACAAGCGCACTTTTTTTGGAAAAAATACACCTTTTTTGCATTATAAAATAAGACAACAGTAAAGTTGGCACAATTTTTTTTTTTAAACATTCCTTGTAATAGGAAAAAAAAAAGCATGACAGGACCTCTTAAATATGTGATATGGGGTCAAAAAGACCTCAGATTTCATATTAATACTAAAATGCAAAAAATAAATCCTTTTTAAGAGCGGAAGTGACGTTTTGACAGTGCTTCTGCCCTGCAGTGGTCTGGAGACGGGTGGGGGCCATCTTCCCCTCACTCGTCTCCATACCTAACACCGAGAAGGATCCGATCGCCAGCGGCGGAGGGCACCGGAAAGCGACGGGAGGGGGGTCCCTCTCCCGCCGTCGATAAAAGTGATCTTGCAGCAAATCCACCGCAGAGACCACTTTTATCTGAAACCTGACCGCTCACTGAAGAGGATACCGGGGTTAGGGTAGCTAGCTGCTGCCATAACAATGATAGCCCTCTTCAAAGTGCCGATGTACAGTGAAACCTTGGTTTGTGAGTAACTTGGTTTGAGAGCGTTTTGCAAGATGAGCAAAATTTTCTAAGAAATTTGGACTTGATATATACAAGCGATGTCTTGATATACAAGTAGCGTCATGTCACAACAGAGTATAAAAGAGAACCTCACCTCTAAGTGTAGCAACATATTTCTACACTTAGAGCCGGTTCACATTGGGGCAACACGATTTCCAGCGCGACTTCCATAAGCAACTCAGACACGACTTGAGCATGAATCACAGCGAGACTTGGAGGAGACTTCAGCGTGACTTGTGGTCATTAACACGACTTGAAGTAAATTCCTTGTGGCTTCTGGGTAAATTCCTTACTGCTTCCTGTAAAGTTGCCTTCAAAATGAACAGTGATCAGACTTCTAAGCGACTTCCATTGAAATCAATGGGTACAAGTTGCCTACAGGTCACCTAGAAATCTGATTGAAGTAGTACAGGAAGGAACCTTTTTTTTGAAGTCGGAGCGACTGCAGTCGTGTACATTAAAACGTCTCCATTCACTTCAATTAGTTTTAAAAATAGCGCGACTTGGGGCGACCTGAAGTCGTGTCCGGAGTCGCCCCTGTGTGAACCGCGTCTTAGAGGCACCTCTCTTCTCTTTTATACTCTGTAGCTCCTGCTGGGTTTTGCTTGTACATCCACAAATGGAGGCCACCATTTGTGGATGGACATTTTATGGTTACAAAACCTTGTCACATTGCTATAATCTTTTTATATGGATTATAAACTGAAGGACCTACGAATAAATAGTTGTGGAATGAAACATTTGAGTTTCCATTATTTCTTATGGAGAAATTCGCTATATGTTTTTTGAATTACAAGCATGTTTCTGGAACGAATTATGCTCGCAATCAAGTTTTACTGTATATCGGAACGAGCCGGTCCAGAAGTGGTTAAAGTGCCTCTGATTAACCTTAAGTAAAGTTCAGCTGTTCTAGTAGGTCTTTCCTGACATTTCCTTAGTCGTATTATACAGCAAAAGTCATGGTCCACAGAGGGCTTCCAAAGCATCAGAGGGATCTCATTGTTAAAAGGTATCAGTCAGTAGAAGGGTACAAAAGAATTTCCAAGGTATTAGATATACCATGGAACACAGTGAAAACCGTCCTCATCAAGTGGATTAAAAATATGGCACAACAGTGACATTACCAAGAACTGGACATCCCTCCAAAATTGATGAAAAGAAAAGAACACTGGTCAGGGAGGCTGCCAAGAGGCCTACAGCAACATTAATGGAGCTGCAGGAATATCTGGCAAGTACTGGCTTTGTGGTACATGTGGCAACAATTACCCATATTTTTCATATGTCTGGGCTATGGGGTAGAGTGGCAAGATGGAAGCCCTTTCTTAGGAAGAAACATCCAAGCCCAGCTAAAATTTGCAAAAACACACCTGAAGTCTCCCAAAAGCATGTGGGGAACATGTGTTTTATAGTCTGATGAAACCAAGATTGAACTTTTTGGCTATAATTCACCAAAAGAACACCATACCCACAGTGAAGCATGGTGGGTGCAGCATCATGCTTTGGGGCTGTTTTTTCTTCAGCTGGAACAGGGGCCTTAGTGAAGGTAGAGGGAATTTTATAAACTGTTCCAAATACCAGTCAATATTGGCATAAAACCTTCAGGCTTCTGCTAGAAAGCTGAACATGAAGAGGAACTTCATCTTTCAGCATCACAATGACCCAAAGCATGCATCCAAATCAACAAAGGCATGGCTTCAACAGAAGAAGATTAAAGTGTTGGAATGGTCCAGCCAGAGCCCAGACCTGAATCCGATTTTAAAATCTGTGGGGTGATCTGAAGAGGGCTGTGCACAGAAGATGCCCTCGCAATCTGACAGATTTGGAGTGTTTTAACAAAGAGTGGGCAAATACTGCCAAGTCATGATGTGCCATGCTGATAGACTCACTCATACCCAATGCTGTAATAAAATAAAAAGTTGCTTCAACAAAGTATTAGTTTAAGGGTGTGCACACTTATGCAAACAACATATTTTAGTTTATTTTTACTTCCTTCCACCTAAAAGTTGTACAGTTTATAGGTCACATTGGAAAAAGTTCTGAAATGATTTATCTTTGTCATTTTTTTACATTACAGAAACCTGACATTTTAACAGGTATATGTGGAATTACACCCCAAAATACATTCTGCTGCTTCTGAGTATGGGGATACCAAACTTTTTGGCAATCTAACCGTGTACAGGACCCCGAAAATCAATCACCACCTTCAGGCTTTCTAAGGGCGTAAATTACTATATACACTCGAGTATAAGCCGACCCGAATATAAGCCGAGGCATCTAATTTTACCACAAAAAACTGGGAAAACCTATTGACTTGAGTAGAAGCCTAGGGTGTCCATCTGCGTGCCTCACTTTGCCTCACTGTGTCTGTGCCCATGCCTCACTGTGCCCATGCCTCACTGTGCCCATGCCTCACTGTGCCGATGACTAGACTGACGTTTAACATGGGAGCCTATGGAATGTTTTCCCGGCTTTGAAAAATTGGTGCTCCCTGGCCGTAGGCCCCTCAGACAACAATCTTTGCACACTTATAGAGGAGAAATGGGGCTACATGTGTGCCAAGTTTCGGGTCCAGGGAACCTACGACCGGCCAGTACCGCGTCCCCAAAGTCACCAGAGAAATGACCGTTAAACATGGGAGTCTATGGAAGGGGTGCCCGGCTTTGAAAAATCGGTGCTCCCCGGCCGCAGGTCTCCTGGACAACAAACTTTGCACACTTGTAGAGGAAGAGTGGGGCTACATGTGTGCCAAGTTTGGGACACATACGTACCTACGGCCGGCCTGTACTGGGTCCCCAAAGTCCGGGAGATCAGGCGCAAAAAGGTGACTCGAGTATAAGCCGAGGGGCATTTTCAGTACAAAAAAAGTGCTGAAAAACTCGGCTTATACTCAAGTATATACAGTATTCAATTTACTTTCTCACCACCTATTTGGAGGCCCTGAAATGTAAAAATGGCACAAAACCCCCAAAAATGCTTTAACCACTTCCATACCGGGCCTATTCTGGCACGCCTCTCCTACATGTAAAAATCTTTTTTTTTTTTTTGCTAGAATTACTCAAAACCCCAAATTATATGGGTGTTTTTTTTGTTTTTTTTTTACCAGAGGTCCTAGGGAATAAGTTGCCGCGGGGAAAAAAAACAAATGACTTTCTTGAATTAAAAAAAAAAAAAACGCAACACTAAAGTTAGCCAAATTTTATTGTATAATGTGAAAGATATTGTTACGCCGAATAGGTCATGCTTTAAAATTGTGCACACTTGTGGAATAGCGTCAAACTTTGGTACTTAATAATCTCCATAGGCCACGCTTTATTTTTTTTTACAGGTTACCAGTTTAGAGTTGGGCGTATTGTGTTTTGATTTTTTTTTATTGTATTAAGGAAAGAATTTTGATAAAAAAATACTGAATTGAAAAAAAAAGTTAGAGTAGGTCTTTGGCTATAATTGTTGCTCTCGCTCTAACATTCACGGTGATACCTGACGTGTGGTTTGAACGCCGTTTACATATGTGGGCACAACGTACGTATGTGTTCTCTCCTGCGCGTGTGTGCATTTACTTCTGCCTTGCGCCCGGCCTCCGAAGGTCCTAGAGACTGCTGGGGGACCATCTGGCCCACGGTATTCTCTATGGTGTGCTTCGGTTGCCGGCGGATTCCTTCTCCGGCTCGATGATCACAGGGCGAGCCGGTAGAATCATCGGAGGGCGGCGACGTCCCCTTCCGCTGCCTGTAAAAACAATCAAGTGGCTGAACACCTGCTATGATTTTTTTCCTACAGTGCAGGGAATCGCTGGCAGAAAAAATATGAATGATGCCTGTTGCTGCAGGTATCATTCAGATATCTCCACTCAAAGTTCAGATCATTTGACGGCCTTGGGCTGGAATATATATAAAATTAGTGTGTGTAAAATATACATATGGCTATTGCTGTCACAAGGGATGTTTACATTCCTTGTGATGGCAATAAAAAAAAATTAACTTTTAAGGGACAGTAGAAAAAAATATTTTTTCTTTAAACTCCCCATCCCTCCGTGCTTGCACGCAGAAGCGTACGTAAGTAAACGTAAAGAGTGTTTAAACCACACATGTGAGATATCGTCGCGATTGTTGAAGCAATCATTTTAGCACTAGACCTCCTCTGCAACTTTGACCTGGTAACCGTTAAAAATAGGCGAACTTTAAAATTAGTAATGTAGTTTGTCGCCATTCCATGAGTGCAGTGGCGGTGCGTCCATAGAGGGCGCCGGAGCGCCGCCCCCTCTCGCTCCTGCACCGCCACTGAAAGACAATACATAGATTCAAGCATTGCATGAATCTGTGTATTGTCACCGCTGCCGCGCTGCCCACTATTCAGATGGCCGGCCTCCTGGTGAGCGCCGGCCATATGAATTAGAGCGGTGGCCGGCGGTGGGTGTGACCTGGAAGTGTCTATCAGAGCCAGCGGCTCTGATAGGCTTTCCGAATACAGCTCTCACGCTGTAATCGGCTTACATAAACTCCTCCCAAGGTACGCACGGGGGTGCGTTCCTTGGAGAAGACTGTGGGGGCTTCAGCCAATCAGGTTCACCGGATCTGGTTACCGGTAACCTGATTGGCTGAAGCGACATCGAGGACGGCGCGGACCGAGGAAGGTAAGTGCAGGGCTGGGGGGGGGGGGGGGGGAACACACTGGCTGCATTTGGGGGACACACTGGCTGCATTTGGGGGACACACTGGCTGCATATGAGCTGCATATGGGGGACACACTGGCTGCATATGGGGGGACACACTGGCTGCATATGGGGGGACACACTGGCTGCATATGGGGGGACACACTGGCTGCATATGGGGGGACAAACTGGTGGCGTTTGGGCACAGTGGCGGCAATTGATGTTTTTTTTTTTTTCAGTTTGTTTGCACCCCCCAAAAAATTTTGAGCACCGGCCGCCACTGCATGAGTGTGCGCAATGTTAAAGCATGACATGTTGGGTATCCATTTACTCGGCGTAACATCTTTAACATTATACAAAAAATTTGGGTTAACTTTCATGAATTTAAAAAAAAAAAACAGTAAAGTGCATTTCCAGAAAAGTTTTAAAGACCGCTGTGTAAATACAGCGTGACCTAAAATATTGCAATGATCGTCATTTTATTCTCTAGGGTCTCTGCTAAAAAAAATATATATGTTTGGGGGTTCCAGGTAATTTTCTAGCAAAAAATTTCCATCCACTTTACAATTATGTGCCACTTTGTATTGGTCTATCACATAAAATCCCCCAAAAATGGTTAGTTTTTGGTTGTAACATGACAAAATGTGGAAAATTTCAAGGGGTATGAATGCTTTTTCAAGGCACTGTATAAAAATGAAGGGGCACAATCATCCATTTAAATGTTACAAAGGATATAACAGAATATCTAAAAAGTCAAGACCACAAAAATTCAAAACGCACGACAGATTGCAAAAGCTAGGACCAACCCCCAAAATGTTTCTAATAATGCGAATAGTAAAAAGGTCAGGTCCGAGCATGTAGGCCCTTTACAAAATATAGAGTGGGTGACTGGGGATAAAGATGATGCAAATTTATCTAAATACCGTATATACTCTCGTATAAGCCGAGTTTTTCAGCCCTTTTTTTTAGGGCTGAAAATACACCCCTCGGCTTATACTAGAGTCAGTGTACCTGAAAATCTTCTTAGACTGCGGGCGGCATCCATTGTTTAAATGATAGGCATTTCCAGCAAACACGGTGTTGAGTTTTCCGCCCATCACGGAGGTCCTCTCATTCTCGGACTCCGCTTCCCAGCAGACACTGTGTTCAGTGTTCCGCCTATCATGGACGTTCTCTTTTCCGAGGATGAAAAGACGTCCGTGATTGGCGGAACACTGAACACAGTGCCTGCTGGGAAACTGAGTCCGAGAATGAGAGGACCTCTGTGATAAGCATTTCCAGCAAACACTGTGTTGAGTGTTCCTCCTATCGCATAACAAGACCGGGAGGAAGCCGCAATATTTAAACAATGGACGTCGCTCGCAGTCTAAGAAGATTTTCAGGTAAACTGAGGTTGGGCACAGTAAGGTAAGTGAAGGTGGCAATGGGCACAGTAAGCTGGCAATGGGCACAGTGAGGCGTGCAAATGGGCATTGTTGACCCTACAGTAGCTGCTGCATTTCCCCCCCTAGGCTTATACCTGAGTCAATACGTTTTTCCAGTTTATTGGGGTAATATTGGGTACCTCGGCTTATACTCGGGTCAGCTTATACTCGGGTCAGCTTATACTCGAGTATATACGGTACTTTCTTCAGCTTTGTGTATACAAAGGAGCACGGGGGAGCTCGTGAGCATGGGGATGGTATTGACACAGCCCCAAATGATCCACAATGGTTCAAAATTGATATGGTCCAAAAATATTTAGACTGAATAAAGCACCTGGACCAAATGGCATACACCTGCGGATCCTAAAAAAATTGAGCTGTCATTTCAAAGCCATTGTTTCTCATTTTTAGGGACTCTTTAATGACTGGAATAGTGCCACTGGATTGGGGTAAGGCGAATGTAGTGCCTATATTTAAAAAGGGTCAAAGTAAAACTGGCCCATGGCTCAGTGTTGGGACCCTTGCTTTTTAATATGTTTATAAATGATATAGTGTCTGGGATTAAAAGTACAATTTTGGTCTTTGCATATGACACCAAGCTATGCAGTGGAATAACGTCCTTACATGATGTCTCCCAAATTACAAGCTGACCTCAATGCACTGTTTTTAATTGGGCAATTACGTGGCAAATGAGGTTTAATGTCGATAAATTTAATATAATCTTGGGGGCTAAGAGTATGCATGCATCATACATACTAGGGGGAGTACAACTGGAAGGAATCAATGGTGGAGAAGGATCTGGGTGTTTTGGTAGATCATAAGCTTAATAGCATGCAATGCCAAGCTGCGGTTTCAAGTGAGCAAAGTCCTTTCTTATATTAAGAGGTATGGACGTCAGAGAAAGATACTAATGACTTGCACAGGGGCAAAATTATAAGACCTTATCTGGAATATGCAGTTCAGTTCTGGGTACCATTTCACAAAAAATATCGGAACTGGTGAGAGTGTAGAGATCAGCAACCAAACTGATAAGAGGTATGGAGGAGCTGAAACAGAGGTGTGAGGTACCAGGGTACAGTTTTGTTAGCCTTGCCGGTACTAGGTACCATCAAGACAGAATCTTTTTAATCCGCTTCCACTAGGCAGGTATTGAGTATTCCTTAACCGCTTCCTGACTGCCGCATGAACGTATACGTCGACAGAATGGCACGGCTGCGCAAATGGGCGTATATATATATATATATATATATATATATATATATAATGTCCCCTTAATTTGCGAGCCGTGTAGTCGGGCGCCGCTTGCGGCCCTGTCGCGAGCTCCGTACCCGCGGACTCTGTCCGCCGGTGTCCCGCGATCGGTCACAGAGCTGAAGAACGGGGAGATGTTGGTGTAAACACAACATCTCCCCGTTCTGCCTAGTGACATGTCACTGATTGTCTGTTCCCTGTCATCGGGAACAGCGATCAGTGATGTGTCACAGCAAGCCACGCCCCCTAACAGTTAGAAGCATTCCCTAGGTCACACTTAATCCCTTCAGTGCCCCCTACAGGTTAACCCCTTCACTGCCAGTGTAATTTTTACAGTAATCAGTGCATTTTTATAGCACTGATCGCTGTAAAAATGAAAATGGTGTCAAAGTGTCCGATGTGTCCGCCATAATGTCGCAGTCACCATGAAAATCGCTGATCGCCGCCATTACTAGTAAAAAAAAACATATATATATATATATATTAATAAAAATGCCATAAAACTACCCCCTATTTTGTAGACGCTATAAATTTTGCACAAACCAATCAAACGCTTATTGGGATTTTTTTTAACCAAAAATATGTAGAAGAATACGCATCGGCCTAAACTGAGGAAAAAACTTTTTTTATATAATTTTTGGGGATATTTATTATAGTAAAAAATATTGCATTTATTTCAATATTGTCGCTCTATTTTTGTTTATAGCTCAAAAAATAAAAACCGCAGAGGTGATCAAATACCACCAAAAGAAAGCTCTATTTGTGGGGAAAAGATGTAAATTTTGTTTGAGAGCCACGTCGCAAAAAGTGGCCTGGTCTTTGGCCAGCAAAATAGTCTGGGGCTGAAGTGGTTAATGTACCATGTTCAACCACTGTACCCACATCTCCTCCTTTATAGTCTCCCCCATATCCGTTTCCCATGCCATTTTGGTAGGATGGCTTGTTACATTGGCTATTGAACAGAATTTATAGCTCTGAAATTCCTGTGCATGACTCGGGACCACATAGGCATTTATTCGCAAATAAAGTCCTGGTAATTCTGTCTACCTGCTGGGTTGCACGAACAAAACAAAAAAAAAAACATGCAAGGTTAGTCAAGCGATCTCCCCTGGTGAGTTGTTCTGACAGGGGGGCGTCTGTAGAAAGTGAGTAATTTTGACACATGTAGGAGGTTTCTAATCTGTAACGCTTGTAAAAAAAAAAAAAAAGAAATGCAGGCTGTCTGATCCCTTTATGATCTATAAAGTGCGTTTTATCCTGTAGAGACCTGTAATGATCCGAGCCGACCTCAATGCACTAATTGTCTAAGTGTCAAGGTTTGATGTTGAATAAATGTAAAGTTATGCAATTGGAGGCTAAGAATATCAATGCATCATACATACTAGGGGGAGTACAACTGGGGGAATCAGTGGTGGAGAAGGATCTGAGGGTTTTAGTAGATCATAAGCTCAATAATAGCATGCCAAGCTGCAGTTTCCAAAGCGAGCAAAGTCCTTTCTTGTATTGACTCCAGAGAGAGATCATTTTGTCCCTGTACAAATCATTAGTAAGACCTCATCTGGAATATGCAGTTCAGTTTCGGGCCCCAGTTCTCAAAAAGGATATTGGGGAACTGGAGAAAGTGCAGAGAAGCGCAACCAAGCTAAGTAGCATGGAGGAGCTCAGCTATGAGGAAAGGTTAGAGGAACTGAATCTATTCCCTCTTGAGAAGAGGGGATATGGGGGGGAATTAATGAATTCTTGGCCATTTTTCAGAGCATATGAATAACGCACACTTTTCTTTCACTCATGGTTAGTGTTTGGCTGAAGCCATTTATTATCAATCAACTGTGTTTACTCTTTTTAAATCATAATTACCACAGAAATTACCCAAATTACCCTGATTTAAAAGTTTACATACCCCAGTTCTTAATACCGTGTATTGCCCCCTTTAACGTCGATGACCGCTTGAAGTCTTTTGTGGTATTTGTGGATGAGGCTCTTTATCTTCTCGGATGGTAAAGCTGCCCATTCCTCTTGGCAAAAACCCTCCCAGTTCCTGTAAATTCTTGGGGTGTCTTGCATGAACTCCTCCTCCCCCCTCTCTCTCCCCCCTCTCTCTCCCCCCTCTCTCTCCCCCCTCTCTCTCCCCCCTCTCTCTCTCCCCCCTCTCTCTCTCCCCCCTCTCTCTCTCCCCCCTCTCTCTCTCCCCCCTCTCTCTCTCCCCCCTCTCTCTCTCCCCCTCTCTCTCTCCCCCCTCTCTCTCTCCCCCCTCTCTCTCTCCCCCCTCTCTCTCTCCCCCCTCTCTCTCTCCCCCCTCTCTCTCTCCCCCCTCTCTCTCTCCCCCCTCTCTCTCTCCCCCCTCTCTCTCTCCCCCCTCTCTCTCTCCCCCCTCTCTCTCTCCCCCCTCTCTCTCTCCCCCCTCTCTCTCTCCCCCCTCTCTCTCTCCCCCCTCTCTCTCTCCCCCCTCTCTCTCTCCCCCCTCTCTCTCTCCCCCCTCTCTCTCTCCCCCCTCTCTCTCTCCCCCCTCTCTCTCTCCCCCCTCTCTCTCTCCCCCCTCTCTCTCCCCCCTCTCTCTCTCTCTCTCTCTCTCTCTCTCCCCCCCCTCTTGAAGTCTGGAAGGTACCTGGATGGCTGCGTCTTGCAGTAAAGTCTGGGGGGGGGGGTGTCTGCATTCTTCTGCCCAGGTGGGGCGTTGCGGAGGTAAACAGAGGCCGGCCTGCACTTTTCAGCCAGCAATGAAGCTCTGGGAGCTGGGCCGGATGGCGGGTGACGCCATTTGCGGCGGGTGGTGGGCACTTCCGCCGGACCCGTGGGATCTGAAAGCGGGCCGGGCTGGTGCGGCCTTGTTTCTGCTGTGGGGACAGCGCACAGAGAAAGGAGGGACCACCGATCCTCAGCAGGAAATGTCAGAAGCGGAGGCTTCACGAGCAGCTCCTGGACACTCCAGCACCAGCCACTCGAAGGTAAGAGGAACCCTGGGGTGGTGTTCCCTTACACTGTCCCAGGAGCTCCACATGTGTTTGTCCCCATTGGCAGTTGTGGAGGGGGGGGGATGGGTGCTTCTGGGACCTTGGTGGTGGTTGGTCCTGAGAAGTGGTCCTCTGTGTCTAGTGCGTGTGGACGTTTGACTGCTCTCTTTTGGGTCTGTATGTCAGAGCAAGGCCACAGATAAAGTCAAGTCGCCCCACAATTCCAAGAAGAAATGTCCTCCTTTCAGGGCCATGATGGGGTTATCTTGGACCAAGGCACTCTGTAAGGAGTGCATTGAGGGGTTAGGGAGGGAGCAGTCAGCGGAACAATGTACGGACCTAGCAGCGTCTGTCAAGGAGCTTTCGAGCACCTTCCAGTCTTTTAAGACACTCTTCACTAGCTTCCAGAGGCCGCAGCCCAAGGTTGATCCTCCACCAGCGCAGCAGAGCATTGCACCTAGTTCCGTGAGCGGAGAGAGGCCAGGGGGCACCAGAGAGTGAATTGAGGAAGAGCCAGACAGCGACTCTTCAGATTCCCAAGTGGAGTCAGAGGGGGTGGATGGGGAATCCACAAGAACCTCTCGCTACACGCTTTCTCTAGAGGAAGTGGAGGAGCTATTTATACCACTTTAGGAATCCAGGAGGAAAAGAGGAAGTTGGCGCTCCACGACCAGATGTACAAGGGCCGGGGGAGCACAAAAAGTGTTTCCGGTCCACAGCGTCTTGGTCGATGCTATCAAGAGGGAGTGGCAAGACCCCAAAAGGAAACCTTTCTTTCTCTTACCGTCCATGGACTGACACGGCATCTTCAATCTTGACAAAGTGGGTTATGTTTCTGCTCATAGGAGAAGACTAGGCAGAATGTTAGATGTTTTAACATACATTCCATTACCAGAGCTGAACAGCCCCACCCAGGGGGCAGTCCCTCCGGACATAACCCTCCTGCCTGTAGCCAGCAGCCTCAGTTTTTTTTCTGCCTAGCAGAGGAGAGGACGTGGCTCTCTTCGGAGCCAGTCTCTTGAAGTAATATTTTATTCTTTTTTGAACTTTTTATTATTTTATTTTTGTGATTCTTCTATCAACTGTTGGCTGGGCAACAGGTTGGGTAGTTGCTATCCACGTAGTCTTCCCAGTCCGACCATCGAGCGTGCTGATCCTCGCTCTGCGTGAGATCAGTCCACAACATGCTCCAGGGGTGGCCGGTGAGCTTTTTGCTCCAGGGTCCACATACGACTGAACAGTTTTGCTGTATCTTTCACGGTGGACCGGGCCGACAGCTACTCAGTACTGCACTGTGATAGACCTGTCAGGAACACACCAGTGGGTCCTACCTGGACGGGTAAGTACTGTTCCCCTGCCTCAGCAGGTGAGTACATGCTGTGTGTTCCTATGGTAGGGGGGCTTTCCCTGTCTCCCCCTTGTTTTTTGCTACTCTGTCACCTACTGGCGATGCGCTGACTGGGGGTCACTCTGTCCCGGTGGGGGTCCATAGGTGTCTGCATTAAGGTGTGGGGTGCTTTCTCTGTCAGCCTGGGCCTTACACGCCTTTTCGGCGCCATGTTTTTACTATGCTTCAATTTGCATTGTAAACCGCATTGGCGGCCATCTTGCCGTGGCCGCGCTGTGGCGCACGTGTAATTGCGGCTGCCATTTTCTTGAAGCCGCGTGCTCTTTTGTGCTGGTTTGGCCTCTATCGCTGACTGGAACGGCAAGATTCTCCTCACTGTGCACTCGCGCTCAGGCACAGGACACGGGCAGCGGAACCGAGCGGTCCTAGCTGGGTTGGTGAGTCCCCTGGGTAACCCCCCACAGTCAGTGCAGCCGGAAGGTGGATTTTTTCTCTCATTTATTGACAAAGTCTCAGAGGGTGGTGGTATCATCGAGTTGGTGTCGCCTGCTTCCCCATTCATGTCAGGAGCAACTGGCAGTGCTACTGCACCTGCGGTCCCTATGGACAAGTCGGCAGTCCTGGAATCATTTGTTGCCAGGATGCAAGGGGCTATAAAGTGCCCTCTCCCCCCACCATCTCCAGGGGAGTGCTCTGATTCAGATATGGGCATTGCTGTGGCGCAGGACCCTAGCTCTGAATTTTTGGATATTTTTGACCAGGACATTCCTTGTGAGGAAGACTCCTTATCTGGGTCAGTACATGACAGGACACTTGTTAGTGAACTCATTGATGCTGTGAGGGACACTCTCAAGCTGGATGCTGTGGCTGAGGAGCCCGTGGTGGAGTCAGTCTGCTTTTGGTTCTTTTCAAACTAATCCTTCTAAAAAGGTTTTTCCCAATACACCTTTTTTTTTTTAAAACCGCAGAAGACCTTTGCGGTCTCGCAGCATCTGGCGGTTAGGTACCCCTTTGCGGACAGCCTAATTAAAAAATGGGCCTCTCCTCCGGTGGGCCTGGTGTATGTGTGCTATGCCACTATGGACATTGTCCCATAATTTCTAGGGCCTCAGTGTCTGCGGTGGTTTTGTGTCGCCTAATCTGGTTAAAATGCTGGTCTGCTGACCTGGCCTCCTAAGAAGCTCCTGACGGATTTGCCTTTCAAGGGGGAAGGCTATTTGGTGCTTCCCTGGATGACATTATTAAAAATGTCGCAGGGGGTAAGAGCACCCTTCTTCCTCAGCCTACTAAGGCGAAGGAGCCGCGCCATAAGCTGGGTCCTTCCTTTCCCACTCAGAGGTTTTTTTCGTCCGACCGGTGGGTTTGCGAGGTGGTCACCTCGGGGTATAGGAGAGTTCCTTTCCTTGCCACCAGACAGATTCTTTCCCTCAAATCTCACTCTCCTTCTGGCGCGTTGGGCTGCCCTATTAGAGGCAGTGCAGGACTTGCTGAGGTGCGGAGTAATTGTGCCGGTACCGTCAAAGGAGAGGTTTCAGGAATTTTATTTGAATCTGTTTGTGGTCCCAAAGGAGGACGGAGTCCATCCAATTCTGGACCTCAAGGCCCCTAAATGCCTTTGTGAAGGTTTGGAAATTCCGCATGGAATCCATTCGCTTGGTGATTGCTGCGCTACACCCGGGGGATTTTCTGGAATCCTTGGACATCAAGGACGCCTACTTGCATGTCCCAATCTGCGCGGGTCACCAGAGGTTTCTGCGCTTCGCGATAGGCGAAGACCACTATCGGTTTGGCGTCAGCACCACGGGTTTTCACCAAGGTGCTTTCCCCCGATTCTAGCTTTGCTGAGACGGCGAGGCATTGCTATCGTGGGCTATCTGGACGATCTTCTTCTGAGAGCAGACTCTGGCTCAGAATTAGAGGAAAGTGTGTTGATAGCCAGTTGGGCCCTGCGAGAATTCGGCTGGCTGCTGAACTTTTAGAAGTCGGTACTGGTTCCGACTCGGCGTCTGGAGTACCTAGGATTGATCCTGGACTCCTCGGAGGCGAGGGTATTTTTACCTTTAGACAAGTTAGACTTTTCAATCTGCGGTACGGGTGCTGACATCCCGCAAATGGTCGTCACTCCGTTTTTGCATGAGGGTCCTGGGACTCATGGTGGCTTCCTTCGAGGCGGTACTGTATGCCCAATTCCACACTCAAGTCTTACAAAAGGAGATCCTATCTTGCTGGAACAAGTCTCCATTGTCACTGGATCGTTAGATCCAGGTGAGTCACCTGGTAAGGGCATCCCTGACGTGGTAGCTGAGATCCCCGGCCCTTTGGTCGGGGAAGTCGTTCCTTCCTGTCCAGTGGACTGTGATCACAACGGACGCCAGTCTTTCAGGCTGGGGCGGAGTCTGGGGAGTTCTGTCAGCTCAAGGTCTCTGGTCTCCGGACGAGTCCCGTCTGCCGATCAATGTCCTGGAACTCCGGGCAATCAGACTGTGCCTCTGCTCGTGGTCAAGGAGACTGCAGGGACGCTCGGTCAGGATCCAATCGGACAACGTCACGGCGGTGGCCTATGTCAACCGTCAGGGGGGAACTCGGAGCTCAGCCGCGGCGTCCGAGGTCGCTCACATCCTAAGGTGGGCGGAAAGAAGCGTTACCGGCTCTGTCGGCCGTTAACATTCCAGGAGTAGACAACTGGCAGGCGGACTATCTGAGCCGCCAGATGTTGGACCAGGGGAATGGTCCTGGCATCCGGAGGCGTTTCACCTCCTTTGCCGGAGGTGGGGCACGCCGTATGTTGACCTCTTGGCCTCTCGACTCAATTGCAAGGTGTCGAGATTCATGGCCAGGTCCAGGGATCCCTGGGCGGACGCGTTGGTGGCCCAGTGGGGTCGGTATCGGCTGATTTATGCCTATCCTCCGCTGAAATTGCTTCCTCGACTCCTTCGCAGGGTGGAGGCCGTGGGGATTCTGGTAATCCTCATTGGCCTTGGCGTCCTTGGTACGCCGATCTTGTGCGACTAGTGGTGGACGTTCCATGGCGACTGCCTGTGCGTGCGGTAGGACCTTCTGTCTCAAGGTCCCATAATTCATCCTGCTTTAGTTGCTGGCTTTAACGGCATGGCTGCTGAAAGCCAGGTGCTGAGAGACCGGGGTCTCTTGGATTCGGTCATCTCAACCATGCTGAGGGCAAGGAAATCTTCTTCTAGCAAGATATACCACCATAAATTGGAATTGACAATGCGCTACCCTTTAAATAAGCAAACAAAGTGCTAATTAAAATATGTGAGTTCTCACACACACAAAACACCAATAAGAAAGTCCCGTGTAGTTCTCATTAGGCATAAAATGTTACATGTGAACAAAAAAATAATATAAAAATATTAATAAAAATTAAACATAAAAACGTGTGTATAAATATATGTGCAAAGTTCCAAATAACGTTGATTCAGCCGAACAATCACATCTGCTGATGTGTGTGCGATGTAATCTTCTAAACTGTTGTGAGTGGAGACTCCATATCCAAATGGTTCAGATAAGAAATAGAAGAAATAGCAGCTTACCGAATCCAGTGGATCTCTATGACGGAGATCTTTAGGGGCTCAAGCTCATATATACTTCCCACCAAGCTGACAACCAAAGAGCATTGGACTCAGACGAAATCTTCCTCCACTTCCCAGGCTGAAAGAAATTTCCCTCCTGGTATCAGCTGGCGTGCTTATCTCATACGAAAAAAGATTTGTTTGGAAGAAAAAAATGAAGAACTCATGGTGCAGTATTTCTTTGTTAAAAAAAATAAGATATCCTTTATTTAAGCTGGATAAAAAATGCATCAAACACGTAATCCATTAAGGAGGGACAAGTTCAAAAAACGCTGCAAGTACTCAGCTGCGGTCTCTGCCGATCAGCTGTTGCGTAGTGACGTCACGTTCGACAGCTCCACCCGACGACGCGTTTCGGCATACAAGGCGTCCACTGGGAAAGGAGCCGAAACGCAGCGTCGGGTGGAGCTGTCGAACGTGACGTCACTACGCAACAGCTGATCGGCAGAGACCGCAGCTGAGTACTTGCAGCGTTTTTTGAACTTGTCGCTCCTTAACCACTTGCCGCCCGCCCTATAGCGGATTGATGTCGGCAAAGTGGTTGCAGAATCCTGACAGGACGTCATATGACGTCCTCAGGATTTTGAGCCGCTGCGCGCCCCCGGGGGCGCGCATCGCGGCGATCGTTGCTGCGGGGTGTCAGACTGACACTCCGCAACACTGATCTAGGTAAAGAGTCTCCGACGGAGACTCTTTACCACGTGATCAGCCGTGTCCAATCACGGCTGATCACAGTGTAAACAGGAAAAGCCGGTCATCGGCTTTTCCTCACTCGCGTCTGTCAGACGCGAGTAGAGGAGAGCCGATCGGCTGCTCCTCTGACAGGGGGGGGTTTGTGCTGATCGATTATCAGCACAGCCCCCCCGAGGATGCCCACTGGACCACCAGGGATGCCACTAGACCACCAGGGAAGCCCACAATAAGGTATGCCACCCTAGACCACCAGGGATAATGGATGCCAATCAGTGCCACAATAGATGCCAATCGGTGCCCACAATGGGCACCACTGATTGGCAGGCATTATTGTTTGGCATCCATTAGTACAGTACAGTGCCACCTATCAGTGCCCACCCATGCCCACCCGTGCCACCTATCTGTGCCCACCCATGCTGCCTATCTGTGCCCACCCGTGCCGCCTATCTGTGCCCACCCGTGCCGCCTATCTGTGCCCACCCGTGCCGCCTATCTGTGCCCACCCGTGCCGCCTATCTGTGCCTACCCGTGCCGCCTATCTGTGCCTACCCGTGCCGCCTATCTGTGCCTACCCGTGCCGCCTATCTGTGCCTACCCGTGCCGCCTATCTGTGCCTACCCGTGCCGCCTATCTGTGCCTACCCGTGCCGCCTATCTGTGCCTACCCGTGCCGCCGATCTGTGCCTACCCGTGCCGCCGATCTGTGCCTACCCGTGCCGCCGATCTGTGCCCACCCGTGCCGCCGATCTGTGCCCACCCGTGCCGCCGATCTGTGCCCACCCGTGCCGCCGATTTGTGCCCACCCGTGCCGCCGATCTGTGCCCATCCGTGCCACCTCATCGGTGCCCATCCGTGCCGCCTTATCCGTGCCCGTCAGTGCAGCCCCATTAGTGAAGGAGAAAACTAACTTATTTACAAAGTTTTGTAACTGAAACCAAAAAAAAACTTTTTTTTTTTCAAAATTTTCGGTCTTTTTATTTTTTAGCAGAAAATAAAAATCGCGGAGGTGATCAAATGCCACCAAAAGAAAGCTCTATTTGTGGGAACAAAATGATAAAAATTTAGTTTGGGTACAATGTACCATGACCGCGCAATTGTCATTCAAAGTGCAACAGCGCAGAAAGCTGAAAATTGGTCTGGGCAGGAAGGTGTTTAAGTGCCCAGTATGGAAGTGGTTAATGGATTACGTGTTTGATGCATTTTTTATCCAGCTTAAATAAAGGATATCTTATTTTTTTAACAAAGAAATACTGCACCATGAGTTCTTCATTTTTTTCTTCCAAACAAATCTTTTTTCGTATGAGATAAGCACGCCAGCTGATACCAGGAGGGAAATTTCTTTCAGCCTGGGAAGTGGAGGAAGATTTCGTCTGAGTCCAATGCTCTTTGGTTGTCAGCTTGGTGGGAAGTATATATGAGCTTGAGCCCCTAAAGATCTCCGTCATAGAGATCCACTGGATTCGGTAAGCTGCTATTTCTTCTATTTCTTATCTGAACCATTTGGATATGGAGTCTCCACTCACAACAGTTTAGAAGATTACATCGCACACACATCAGCAGATGTGATTGTTCGGCTGAATCAACGTTATTTGGAACTTTGTACATATATTTATACACACGTTTTTATGTTTAATTTTTATTAATATTTTTATATTATAATTTTTTTGTTCACATGTAACATTTTATGCCTAATGAGAACTACACGGGACTTTCTTATTGGTGTTTTGTGTGTGTGAGAACTCACATATTTTAATTAGCACTTTGTTTGCTTATTTAAAGGGTAGCGCATTGTCAATTCCAATTTATGCACGTTTATGTAGCGGTTATTCCAGCTAATTTTTTCACTTTAGCAGCACCCATAAAGTTGTTTATCATATTGACTATTATAATCAAATTTAGTCACTTTTTTTGTAAAGTAATTCACCAATTTATTTTAAGGTTAGCGCAGATTTTTCCCAATATATCCAGATATACCACCATACCTGGAGGGCCTACATCGCTATGTGCGAAGAGCTGGATTGGCGTCCACGGACATATTCCGTTGCCAGGATCTTGCTGTTTTTACAGCGTGCTGTGACCCAAAAGCTTTCCTTAAGCACCATTAGGGGTCAGATTTCAGCTTTGGCTATTTTCTTTCAGAGGCCGCTAGCAGGCCATTCTTTGATTAGTACCTTCGTACAGGGGGTCCGACATGTGCTCCCCCCTATTCAACCACCTCTTCCTCCTTGGGATTTGAATTTGGTGCTCTCGGTTCTTCAAGAACCTCCTTTTGAAACCATCAGAGATTCCTCTCAACGTTATCTCAGAAGGTGGCTTTTCTAGTATCCATTACTTCTGTCAGAAGGGTTTCTGAATTGGCGGCCTTGTCTTGCAAACTGCCATACTTGGTCCTCCATAAGGATAAGGCGGTGCTATGCCCGCAGCCTTCTTTTCTCCCGTAGGTGGTCTCGGCCTTCCACCTTAATGAGGACGTACTTCCGTCTATATGTCCTCGTCCATCGCATCCCAGAGAGTTGGCGCTTCACACGTTAGACGTGGTACGTGCTTTACGGGTGTACCTGTCTGCTACGGCTGCGTTTCGGAAGTCTGACTCGCTGTTTGTGTCTGGTCCAAAACAGGGCCAAGCGGTTTCGTCTGCCACCATTTCTCGGTGGATCAGGCAGACCGTCATACAGGCCTATGCCCTTAAGGGGCGGGCGCCTCCCTTTCCGGATACGGCGCATTCTACCAGGGCAATTGGTGCTTCCTGGGCTTTCCGACATCAAGCGTCTGTTGCACAAGTGTGCAAGGTGGCGACCTGGTCGTCCGCACATACCTTTTCAAAGTTCTATAAGGTTGATGTGGCTGCATCTTCTGATGCTTCCTTCGGCCGCAAGGCTTTGCAGGTGGCTGTTTAATGTTGCACCTCCTCCGTTGAGGAGCTCTGCTTGTTTGTGGTGAAGTTTTTTTGTTTTTTTCCTTGATACTGTTCCCACCCCTCGTTCTTTGACACTGCTTTGGGACGTCCCACTTTGTCAAGATTGAAGATGCTGTGTCAGTCCATGGAAGGGCTGTTCAGCTCTGGTAATGGAATGTATGTTGGATGTTTTAACATTCTGCCTAGTCTTCTCCTATGAGCAGGAACATAACCCACTTTGTCAAGATTGAAGATGCGGTGTCAGTCCATGGACGTCGGAGAAAAGGATTTTGCGGTGAGTACAAAAAAAATCCTATTTTTTTCAAGGTCTCTGAAACGCAGGTTTCCTTTTGCGGAAGAGCAGGCGCTAGTCTGGAATAAATCTAAGCTAGAAGCAGCCTTTTCACAGGTCTCCAGGCATACTGACCTGGCCTTTGAGGACATGGGGGAGCTTTCAGACCCCATGGACAAAAGGGCAGACTCACTCTTGAAGAAATCCTGGGACTCGTCACTGGGAAACCTCAAGCCCGCCATGGCGGCCACAGATGTGGGCTGCAACATGGAATATTGTCTGACACAGATTAGGGTGCACATTGAAGCGGGAACGCCAAAAGAAACAGTCCTGACGTCTTTTCCCATGCTGGGGAAGGGATCACCGCTCCAGGTGGATGTGTGGAAATGGCATTCTCAAGGTGTAAGCATATAGCAATTAGAAGAGAGAAGGTCTGGACAGCCGCACTCCAATGCTCTTTAAAGGGGTGGCATACATTGCGGATGCCTTGGCTGAATCGTGAGCATGTCCGCAAGATCTGCAGCCCTGTCCAATTCAGCAAGGAGGGCCTTATGGCTTAAGAAGTGGCAGGGAGATAACGCGTCCAAGGTCAAGCTCTGCGGGATTCCTCTCCTGGGAATTTTTTGTTTGGGCCAGGTCTGGAGGCCATCTTAGATCGAACAGCCGTCAAGAAAAAGGCCTTTGCCATTAAAAGGAAATATGGAGAGCAGACTAAAAGTCTCCCCCTCAGAGGAAGTTTGAAGCCCCAAAAACTGAACGGCAGAAGAAATTTTGAGGGCAGAAGGGCGTTGGGGGTGCTATTTTTTTAAAAACATTTTTACCCCTCCTGAACAGCACAAAAAGACCCAAATGACGGAACCATGGTGGGAGGAAGATTGGGGGGGAGGGGGGCCTTCCTCCCACAGTGGGAGATGATCACTTCCAACCAGTTTGTGTTAGGGATCATAAGAAGAGGATACCAGCTGGAGTTTTCTAACCTCCCCCCACTCAGACTTGTCACCGAGCTGCAGAAAAGTGATCAGCTCTTCTTTCCTGCCTAGGAGGTGGTGGTACGAGTCCCAACAGGAGAGACCCGCAGAGGCTTCTATTCCCACATCTTTGTAGTCCGCAAACCTTTGGGAAAGTTCAGGCTTATCCTGAACCTGAAGCCTCTAAATGTCTGTCACCTACAGGAGGTTCCGAATGGTCTACTCGGCGAAAGCACTTCTTCCCCCAAACTGCTTCATGGCATCGCTAGATTTGACTGCACATTCCCTACCAGAAGATCCTCAGATTGGCCGTAAAAACCAGAGAAGGGATGTTCCATCTACAGTTCAGGGCCCTTCACCAAAGTCATGGTAGAGGTCCTGGCTTTTCTGTGGCTCAGGGGCATTATGGTAGTGCATACTTGGACAATCTACTCCTGTTTGCCTCTTCCCCAAAACGGTTGTCCCAGGATCTACAGGTGGCAAGAGGCACCCTAGAAAGCTTGGGGTGGCTCTTTGAACCTGGAAAAATCCAGCTTGGTTCCGTCCCAAAAGGTCACTACCTTGGGCTACGTGTTGGATTCAACAAAGCAGAAGGCCTTCCTTCCCTTAAAGAAGGTCCAGAAGGTGGTCAGGGCAATGTTGTCCAGGGCAGCCATCGGGTCTCAGTAAGAAAAGCCATGTTGGCTTTGGCCTTACTGACATCCACGCTCCCAGCAGTACAGTGGGCAGTGCTGCATTTTCGCCCTTTGCAACCGTTCATCCTGGCGGTTTGGGGCCACAGTCGGGGGTCCCTGGACTCCCTGATATATTTGTGCTGAGTCAGGTCAAGAGGTCCCTTTTGGTGGTGGAGAAAGGTGGCCAATCTGTCACAGGGCCTGGAGTGGGTCCTACCGATCTCCAGGACTGTCACGACCGATGCGGGCGACACAGGTTCGGGGGGCACACCTAGATTCCAGGATGGTACAAGGTACCTGGGTGACAGAGGACGCAAAGAAGTCTTCGAACTGGAGGGAGCTGAGAGCAATAGCCTTGGTACTTGGAGCCTTTCAGAGAGAACTCCAGGGACAGCATGTGCGGGTCCGCTCGGACAACTTCTCAGTGGGCCTATATCAACAGTCAAGGGGGTACCAGGAGCAGATCCCTGTGGTTCCTGGCGGAAACCATCCTCAGGTGGGCCGAAGCAAACGTTCTATCCATCTCAGTGGTACATTTGAAGGGGGAACAGAACCAGGTAGACCTTCTCGGCAGGAAAATGCTGAGGGAGGGCGACTGGGTTTCGAACCAGGACATCTTTGAGGTGGTCACTCTAAAGTGGGGGGTGCCATCTGCCCTGAACAGATGGGACGTGGCGATCGGAGTGGGCTCAGGGCTGGCGGATCTCCAGGTGTTATGCCCCCCCCCCCCGTACTCATTCCAGCAGTACTGAGAAAGTTTTAGTCTCAACTCTCATTCTAATCGTGCCACATTGGCCCAGGAGGTGGTGGTTCTCCATCTTGAAGGGCCTGGCTGTGGAACCTCCCTGGATTCTGCCTATCCATCTTTCTCAGGGGCCGATCTGTTTTCCCCAGGGGGAGCAGTGGAAACTCACAGCTTGGCTACTGAGGAGGAATTGCTGAGGGGCAAGGGTTTCTGAGATCATTTAGTGGCAACTCTCCTAAGTTGCAGGAAAATGGACACATGCTATCTACCTAAAACAGGGCTCGACAAACCCCGGGCGCCAGGTCGCCATTGCGACTAGAATTAGCGACCTGGGGTATCCTGTGTCTCCGTGCCCCCCCCTCCGCGCTGCGGGATCGCGTCGGGCCGCGCCGGCCGGTAATTGAGGTCGCGGCTTTGCGGCCTTCTGCAGGCCTAGGCTTCCTTCTGCGAACTAGCGCCATCTTGTGGTGGCAGTTGGTATGACAACCAGCAATGCTAATGGAGTTTCCCTGTCTGTTTTCCCTGCCATCACCTTCCCTCTAATTAGAACCCCCAAACATTATATATATATATATATATATATATATATATATATATATATATATATATATATATATATATATATATATATATATATATATATATTTTTATTCTAACACCCTAGAGAATAAAATTGCGGTCGTTGCAATACTTTCTGTCACACCGTATTTGCGCAGCGGTCTTACAAGCGCACTTTTTTGGGGAAAAATACACTTTTTTTTTTTAATAAAAAAATAAGACAACAGTAAAGTTAGCCCAATTTTTTGTTTATATTGTGAAAGATAATGTTACGCTGAGTAAATTGATACCCAACATGTCACGCTTCAAAATTGCATCCGCTCGTGGAATGGCGACTAACTTTTACCCTTTAAAATCTCCATAGGCGACGTTTAAAAAATTCTACAGGTTGCATGTTTTGAGTTACAGAGGAGGTCTAGGGCTAGAATTATTGCTCTCGCTCTACCGATCGCGGCGATACCTCATGTGTGGTTTGAACACCGCTTTCATATGCGTTCGCTACTCACGTATGCGTTCGCTTCTGCGCGCGAGCTCGGCGGGACAGGGCGAGTTCCTGGCTCCTAACTATTTTAGCTGGCTCCTAGATTCCAAGCAAATTTGTCAAGCCCTGACCTAAAATGTGTGGAGACGCTTCAATCGCTGGTGCACAGAAAGCGCCTTCTAATGTATGCAGCTCAGTAGCAGTGTTGGCGTTTTTTGCAGTCAGAGCAGACAAAGGGTTAGCCCTTAGCAATTCGAAAGAACAGGTATCCGCCTTGAGCGGTTTCCTGGAAAAGCCGCTGGCAACAGATCCATGGATAGCCACATTTTTTAAAGCCTTAGGCAGACAGAGACCAGTCAGAATCCCCCCCTTCCCCGTGTGGGATCTCTCCTTAGTATTACAGGCCATTTGAGCTGCTGGGGTCCTTTACGTTAAAATTTGGTCACCCTCAAGACAGTGTTTTTGGTGGCGATCACCACGGCAAGGAGGTTTGGTAAACTCGAATCCCCCTCTATTAGGGCACTTTTTTTCAGTTTTTCCAGGACCGTGTGATTTTTAAAACGGATCCGGCCTTCTTGCCAAAAGTGGCCTCAATGTTTCATAGAGGCCAGGATTTTTTTTTGCCTACCTTCTGTTTTGAGTCCTGTGAGGGAACAGGAACATATTTTTCCTAAATTAGAAGTTAGAAGGTGTGTCCTTCAATACTTGGATAGTACATAACGGTTTAGGAAATCTGATTTCTTTTGTGTTATTTTCAGGTGCTAGGAAAGGGTCCAGAGCCTCTAGACGTATAATAGCCAGATGGTTGAGGTTAGCCATTATTCAGGCTTATGTGGTCGGGGGGGGTTGGAGCCCCCCGCAGGGTGTTAAGGCACATTCCGTCAGGGAAAGGCGACTTCTCAGGCAGAGTGGGTTGGTGCTTCTCCAGAGCAGATCTGTAGGGCTGCAACATGATCCAGATTTTCTACATTCGTGAAGCACTACGGGTTAGACCTGCTGTCGGCCAAAGACCAGGCCTTTGGGCGTAAAGTGCTGCAGGCAGTAGTCCCACCCTAAGATAAGGAGCTTGCTTATCCTCTCGACGAACAGGGAAACACGGAGTTACTTACCGGTAACATCCTTTTTCTAGGAGTCTTTCAAAACCGAATCTTTACCCACCCAAATGGTTGGCTATTCCTGTAGAGCTCATCGCATGAGACCGTCGGGTAAGATAAAGGTTAGTATGACGTATTCTTGTGCCTCCCCAGCTGGCCGGAGGTACTTTTTGAAGAACTGGTGGGACGGTGAGCCTTTAAATCTTGCAGTGTAAGGCGGTGTTTCCTGAGATGGGAGAAGCCAAGGTCTCTCTCTATGGTGGCCGTCCTCTATGGTGGTTGTCCTGAGACTCCTGGAAAAGGATGTTACCTGTAAGTGTAACTTGGTTTTTTGTCTCATCACTCCACATGACTTTGTGGCAGAAGGTTTTGAGGCTTGTCTCTATGCTCTTTTGGCATATTGTAAGTCTGATACTTTGTGGCATTTGCGTAGTAATGCCTTTCTTCTGGCGACTTGACCATGCAGCCCATGTTTCTTCAAGTGCCGACTTATTGTGCGTCTTGAAACGGCCACACCTTATGTTTTCAGAGTCCTGTATTTCACCTGAAGTTATTTGTGGGGTTTTCTTTGCATCCCGAACAGTTTTCCTGGCAGTTGTGGCTGAAATTTTAGTTGGTCTAGATGACTGTGGTTTGGTTTCAACAGAACCTCTCATTTTCCACTTCTTGATTAGAGTTTGAACACTGCTGATTGGCATTCTAAATTCCTTGGATATCTTTTTATATCCCTTTCCTGTTTTATACAGTTAAACTACCTTTTCCTGCAGATCCTTTGACAATTCTTTTGCTTTCCCCATGACTCAGAATCCAGAAACGTCAGTGCAGCACTGAATGAAAGATGCAAGGTTCTGTCGGGAGTCCACAAACTCATTGACCTTTTTATAACCACACAATAATTACAAGCAAAAGGATCACAGGTAAGGATGGTTACCTTTTTAATAGCCATTCAAACCCCTTTGTGTCAACTTGTGTGCATGTTATCAGGCCAAAATCGCCAGGGTATGTAAACTTTTGATCAGGGTCATTTGGGTAGTTTCTGTTGTGATAATTTTAAAAAGAGTAAATACAGTTGAATGATGATGATAATAAATGGCTTCAGCCAAACACTAACCATGAGTGAAAAGTTTTGTTAATCATATTCTCTGAAAAATGGCCAAGAAATCATAAATTCTGCCAGGGTATGCAAACTTATGACCACAACTGTACAAATACATAAGTGGTCCATATAGTGAACTTGGTCTTGAGTTTTTCACTTTAACGTCATCACAGAGGACAAGTTGGCACTCTTTAGGTCTAGAGGAAAAAAGATTTTATCTCCAAATATGGAAAGGTTTGTTCACAGTAATCACTGTGAAAATGTGGAATAGACTCCCTCCAGAGGTGGTTCTGGCAAGCTCAGATTGCTCTAAAAAAAAAAGGCCTGGATTCTTTCCTAAATGTACATAATTTAACTGGGCACTCGCAATTATAGGTAAAGTTGATCCAGGGAAAATACTCTCGGGGGGATCAGGAGGAAGGAATTTTTTCCCCTGCTATAGCAAATTGGATCTTGATTTGCTGGGTTTTCTTCCGCCTTACTCTGGATCAACTGTGGGTAAAAGGTGTGTGTGTGTGTGTGTGTGTGTGTGTGTGTTAGATCTTCCTTTTTTTTTCCCCTTTCAACCTGACTATAACTATGATCCACATGTACATTTCTGGAGATTCTTCCCTGGGGGTAATGAGGATTATTTAAAAGGGGGTCCACAGGGGAATGAGGAGATTTCAAAGGAAAGGATACAGTTTGCATAACGTGTCACTAGCTTATGCCTCCAACCAAACCCAGTCAGGTTGATATACCTCAGAAAAAAAATTGATAAAGCTGGACCAGTTGAGCTGTTCTGTAATATCGCAGACAATGGGGAACTCCCTGTCCGCCTCTCCACTTAGAAGTATACAAAGTGTTCTGAGCCACCCTGAACCCACCGGTACTCTAGATGAATTTATAGGTCAACGTTTGCAGTTTTCTGAAGAATGCGGATGGTACTGGGGTTGGCAGAGACAGACAATAATATAGGACTCAAAAAAGAACCGTCCTACTTATAGTTGCTATTCTACCCATCCAGGAAAGGGCATGGGACTGCCAGTTTAAGTCCTGTTTAGTTGAGGGAACATAATGAAACCTGATGCAGCATAGAGATGTCAGGTATGTTTAACACCAAGGTAAGGGAGTGCCTGTGTACAACATTTAAACAAAAGTACTTCCGTACTGAGCCCAGGACAGACTCCGGAAGATTTACGCTTTCGATTTCGATTTTGATTGATTTTACCTGTATTCCAGAGATGGTGCAGACGTTGGACAAGGTGGCAAATAGGTTGGGCAAGGTCACAATAGGGTCTGTGTTAAATAACAGGCCGTCGGCATATAAAGCACATTTGAGTTTCGCCTTCATTAGGAATGCCACAAATATTAGAGTTTGACCTAATGACTATTGCCAACGTCTCAATTGCTATGACAAAAAGACGAGAGGGCATCTGTGAGAAATTTTTGGTCCATAGGTTAATATTTTTTAGTATATGGAAAAGGAAGGTCAAGGATAGAGTCAAAGGCCTTTATACAGGTCCAATGACATTGGCATTCCTCACCTGGTGCCTACACCCTCTCAGTTGGAACGCAATAAAGAAACCAGATCTATTGTCTGTCAAATTTGGTCCATGACCTGGCGCCCTGGGGCAAATCCCAACTGACCTACGTTGTGCCAGAAATGTATTAAACTGGTTTCCATATATTTTTGTTAGGAGTTATAGCTCATTATTAATCAACGATATTGGGTGGTAGTTAGCCACGTCACTATGGTCCTTGTCTGGTTTAGACAGATGTGAGCTCTGTTGGAATCTGCATTAAGAGCAATGACGTTATATATTGCTATGAAAGAAAGGGACAGGTGGGGTGCCAGCAGTGAGGCAATAGGAGGTGGAGAAGACATCTGGAACCGGGGTCTTGGACATATTCGCTTGTTTGATAGCTGCCAATACCTCCTCCATAGTAATTCACTTCTCCAGAATTTCCCAATGAGAGGTTGAGAGAGAAGAGTAAGATCTTTAAAGAAATCGTCCATGGCCTTGGGTGGTGGACCTTCCCGCTTTCCAGGTGTAGGTCTGAAAAAGGTCCATTGTCTGTGGATTTTGGGTTAGGGTTCCATTAGATGGTCTCATTTTAGGGAGCAGTTTGGAGAAGTCGGTGTAAGCTTTCGAGACAGCGTTTTTGCCTGGCTTATCTTTCAGCGTGTAGAAGGAAGCCTGGGTCTATCTGAAGCTCTTTTATGCCTTGGGGATGAAATAGATTTAGTCCAGTTGGAACTGAATCTGTCTGACAACTAAGGTGCAAGACGAGGTTCTGATTATATTGAGCTAACAGGTTGGACAACTCGCTCTCCGTTTCGCTTGTGAGAGAACGTTTTTTTCACCGATTTGTAGCCTTATGAGCCACCCAATTGGTCACGAGAGAAGTGTCCTTGGAGGAGTTCAGAGCGCAAAACTCTAAGGTGTTGCATAGTAGGTTAGCTTGAAATAAGACACAAGTCCAACCTGTGTGTGTGCGTTTGTCAGTATTACATTGTATATCCCTGTATGTTGTGGTCGTTCAGGTGTGGTCGTTCAGATCGAATAGTTCTAATTCTCAATGCTCCCCTCTGAAACCACTGCCTGTGGAAGAGCATTCCACATCCTTACCGCTCTTAAGCCCCATACACACTATCAGTTTTCTTGCAGGTTTTTCTCTTCAGGTTTACCAAAACCATCTAATATGAGGTCAAACCTTAAGAGTTTCAATTCGTATGCAATCAGGCAGGCCCTTGCACTACATGGTTTTGGTAAACCTGAAGAGAAAAACCTGCAAGAAAACTGATAGTGTGTATGGGGCTTTACATTAAAAAACCCTCTACGCAGTTTAAGGTTAAACCGTTCTCTCTTCTAATTTTGGTGAATGGCTGCATGTCTTTTTAAATTTTCCTTTTGCGGAAAAGTTTTATCTCTATTGTGGGGTCACCAGTACGGTATTTGTACATTGAAATCCTATACCCTCTCAAGCTCAATGCTCGTAAACTTTCCTCATAACGAAGGTCCTCTGGTCCCTTTTTTATTAGCTTTGTTGCCCTTCTCTGGACTCTTTCCAGTTCCAGCACATCCTTCCTGAGGACTGGAGCCCAGAACTGGATGGCATACTCCAGGTGTGGCCAGACCAGGGTCTTGTAGAGTGGGAGAATTATCGTTTTATCTCTGGAGTTAATCCACTTTTTAATGCATGCCAATGTTCTGTTCACTTTGCTTGCAGAAGCTTGGCATTGCATCCACTAGGACCCCCAGGTCCTTTTCTATCCCGTGTTCTCCCAGAAGTTCTCCCCCAAGTGAGTATATTCAATTCAATTTTTTGCAACCCAAATGCTTTATTTTACATTTTTCTACATTAAACCTCATTTGCCATGTTACCCACCACATTAATTTGTTAAGATCTTCTTGCAAGGTTTCCACAACCTGCAGATAAATGATTGGCCTACTTGGCCTGGTATCATCCGCAAATACCGAGATTGAGCCGTTTATCCCATCCTCCAGGTAGGATGGGATAAATAGGATTGGTCCCAGGACAGAACCCTGGGGAACCCCGCTTTCCACACCAGACCATTCTGTGTACTCCCCATTTATCACTACTCTCTGAACTCGCCCGTTTGTGGGGAACTGTATCAAATGCCTTTGCAAAATCTAGCTACACTACGGGCCTTCTTTTATGTAGATGGCAGCTCATCTTCTCATAGAAGGTTAATAGATTGGTTTGGCAAAGACGATTCTTCGTGAATCCATGCTGATTACTGCTAATGATACCGTTGCCATTACTAAAATCTTGTATATCCACCTCCCTACTGTGCACGAAAACCCCCTTCCTGCCCAAGCCATTTTTCAGCTTTCAGCGCTGTCGCACTCTGAATGACAATTGCGCGGTCGTGCGACGTGGCTCCCAAACAAAATTTGTGTCCTTTTTTTTCCCACAAATAGAGCTTTCTTTTGGTGGTATTTGATCACCTCTGCGGTTTTTATTTTTTGCGCTATAAACAAAAGAAGAGCGTCCAGTTTGGGAAAAAACACAATTTTTTACTTTTTTGCTATAATAAATACCCATTTTTTTTTTTTTTTTTAAATAAAATTTTCCTCAGTTTAGGCCGATACATATTCTTCTACATATTTTTGGTAAAAAAAAAAAATCGCAATAAGCGCGTATTGATTGGTTTGCGCAAAAGTTACAGCGTGTACAAAATAGGGGATAGATTTATAGAATTTTTTTTTTTTTTTTTATTGGTAATGGCGGCGATCTGCGATTTTTTTTTTTTTTTTTTTTTTTTTTTTTTTTGTGACTGCGATATTGCGGCGGACACATCGTACACTTTTGACACATTTTTGGGACCATTCACGTTTATACAGCGATCCCTGCTATAAAAATGCATTGATTACTGTATAAATGTGATTGGCAGGGAAGGGGTTAACCACTAGGGGGCGGGAAGGGGTTAAATATGTTCCCTCAATGTTTTCTTACTGTGGGGGGAGGGGACTGACTGGGGGAGGTGACTGATGGTTGTCCCTATGTACAAGGGACACACCATCAGCCTCCTCTCCCTCACAGGACGTGGATCTCTGTGTTTACACACAGAGACCCACTTTCCTGCTCGTTTCCCGGGCAATCGCGGGTGCCCGGCGGCAATCGCGGCCGCCGGGCACGCGCATCGGGGCCTTGTGAATGCGGTGGGCGCGCGCGCCGCTGGCGGCGAGCGCGCGCACCTTCTAGCTCGTTTTAAAGGGAGGACGTCATATGACTTCCTCCCAGAATGAGAGTGTCCTCCGCCCGCCGTCAATTGACAGTGGGCGGTGGACAAGTGGATATAGTCCCTTATCCCCTCCAAGAGCTTGCATACTATTGATGTTAGGCTAACTGGTCTGTAATTCCCAGGTATGTAGCTTGGCCTTTTTTTTTATTTTTATATTGGTGCTTCATTGGCTTTTCTCCAATCTGCTGGTACCATTCCAGTCAGACTATTCGTATGTTCGTAAAATTAGCAATTTTAGCTATCTTGGCTGTATGCCCAGACATCACACTCTGTATTAAACAGGAAGAGAAAATTTCCTAACGCTATCTGAACATTCTAAACCGTATATAAATGTGAATACAGCAGATATGGATGTAAAACAAATGTAGGGAGATTTGGTTCATCTCTGTGTATCATCTGAGGCTGTTCACTTCACTGGGTGTATGGAGGGTTTACATCCACTTTAACCACTTAAGCCCCGGACCATTTTGTAGCTAAAGGACCAGAGGTGTTTTCAGAATTTTGCGCTGCTTTAACTGTAAATTGTGCGGACATGCAATGTTGTACCCAAACGAAATTTGCGTCCTTTTCTTCCCACAAATAGAGCTTTCCTTTAATGGTATTTGATTGCCTCTGCGATTTTTAAATTTTTTGCGATTTATAAACGGAAAAAGACCGAAAATATTGAAAAAAAAATGAGATTTTCTACTTTTTGTTATAAGAAAAATCGAATAAACTACATTTTAGTCATACATTTAGGCCAAAATGTATTCAGCCACATGTCTTTAGTTAAAAAAATGTCAATAAGCGTATATTTATATGTTTGCGCAAAAGTTATAGCGTTTACAAACTAGGGTACATTTTCTGGAATTTACACAGCTTTAAATTTGACTGCCTATCATTTCTTGAGATGCTAAAATGGCAGGGCAGTACAAACCCCCCCCCCCCCCCCCAAATGACCCCATTTTGGAAAGTAGACACCCCAAGGAAATTGCTGAGAGGCATGTTGAGCCCATTGAATATTTTTTTATTTTTTTGTCCCAAGTGATTGAATAATGACAAAAAAAATTACAAAAAGTTGTCACTAAATGATATATTGCTCACACATGCCATGGTTATATGTGGAATTGCACCCCAAAATACATTCTGCTCCTTCTCCTGAGTACGGGGATACCACATGTGTGGGACTTTTTAGGAGCCTAGCCGCTTACGGGACCCCGGAAACCAAGCACCGCCTTTAGGATTTCTAAGGGCGCAAATTTTTGATTTCACGCCTCACTGCCTATCACAGTTTCGAAGGCCATAAAATGCCAAAATAGCACAAACCCCCCCCCCCAAATGACCCCATTTTGGAAAGTAGACACCCCAAGCTATTTGCTGAGAGGCATGTTGAGTCCATGGAATATTTTATATTTTGCCACAAGTTGCGGGAATATGACACTTTTTTTTTTTTTGCACAAAGTTGTCACTAAATGATATATTGCTCACACATGCCATGGGCATATGTGAAATTACACCCCAAAATACATTTTGCTGCTTCTCCTGAGTACGGGGATACCACATGTGTGGGACTTTTTGGGAGCCTAGCCGCGTACGGGACCCCAAAAACCAAGCACCGCCTTCAAGGTTTCTAAGGGCATAAATTTTTGATTTCACTCCTCACTACCTATCACAGTTTTGAAGGCCATAAAATGCCAAGATGGCACAAACCCCCCCCCCCCCCCAAATGACCCTATTTTGGAAAGTAGACACCCCAAGCTATTTGCTGAGAGGCATGTTGAGCCCATTGAATATTTTTTATTTTTTTGTCCCAAATGATTGAATAATGACAAAGAAAAAAAAAAAATGTACAAAAAGTTGTCACTAAATGATATATTGCTCAAACATGCCATGGTTATATGTTGAATTGCACCCCAAAATACATTTTGCTGCTTCTCCTGAGTACGGGGATACCACATGTGTGGGACTTTTTGGGAGCCTAGCCGCGTACGGGGCCCTGAAAACCAAGCACCGCCTTCAGGATTTCTAAGGGCACAAATTTTTGATTTCACTCCTCACTACCTATCACAGTTTTGAAGGCCATGAAATGCCAAGATAGCCCAAAACCCCCACAAATGACCCCATTTTGGAAAGTAGACACCGCAAGATATTTGCTGAGTGGCATGGTGAGTATTTTACAGCTCTCATTTGTTTATGAAAATGAAGAAAGACATTTTTTTTTTTTTTCAATTTTCAAAACTTTGACAAAAAGCGAGATCTGCAAAATACTCAACATACCTCTCAGCAAATAGCTTGGGGTGTCTACTTTCCAAAATGTTTTGTGCCATCTGGGCATTCCATGGCCTCTGAAACTGTGATAGGCAGTGAGAAGTGAAATCAAAAATTTACACCCTTAGAAAGCCTGAAGGCGGTGCTTGGTTTTTGGGGTCCCGTACGCGGCTAGGCTCCCAAAATGTCTCACACATGTGGTATCCCCGTACTCAGGAGAAGCAACAGAATGTATTTTGGGGTGTAATTCCACATATGCCCATGGCATGTTTGAGCAATATATCATTTAGTGACAACTTTTTGTACATTTTTTTTTTTTTTTTTCTTTTTGTCATTATTCAATCACTTGGGACAAAAAAAAAAATATTCAATGGGCTCAACATGCCTCTCGGCAAATAGCTTGGGGTGTCTACTTTCCAAAATGGGGTCATTTGGGGGGGGGGGGGGGGATTTGAACTGTCCTGGCATTCTATGCACAACATTAGGAAGCTTATGTCACACATCATCCACTCTTCTAACCACTTGAAGACAAAGCCCTTTCTGAAACTTTGTTTACATGAAAACATTTTTTTTTTTTTTGCAAGAAAATTGTTGAACCCCCAGCAAAGCAAAAGGCAAAGGCCCTACAGATTAAAATAGTGGGTGTTGCATTTTTTTTTCCACACAGTATTTGCGCAGCGATTTTTCAAACGCATTTTTTGGGGAAAAAACATCCTTTTTTTATTTTTAATGCACTAAAACACACTATATTGCCCAAATGTTTGATGAAATAAAAAATATGATCTTAGGCCGAGTACATGGATACCAAACACGACATGCTTTAAAATTGCGCACAAATGCGCAGCGGCGACAAACTACATTTCATTTTGAAAAGCCTTTAAAAGCCTTTACAGGTTACCACGTTAGATTTGCAGAGGTGGTCTACTGCTAAAATTACTTCCCTCGATCTGACCATCGCGGTGATACCTCACATGCATGGTGCAATTGCTGTTTACATATGACGCTAGACCGGCTCTTGCGTTCACCTTTGTGCAAGAGCAGGGGGGGGACAGCGGTGCTTATTTATTTTATTTTTTTATTATTTATTTTGCTTTTTTATTTTATTTTTAAACTGTTCCTTCCATATTATTATTTGTTTGTTTTTTTACCATTTTTATTATCTCAGGGAATGTAAATATCCCCTATGATAGCAATAGGTAGTGACAGGTACACTTTTTTTTTGAAAAAAATTGGGGGGTTAGACCCTAGATCTTTCCTCTGCCCTCAAAGAATCTGACCACACCAAGATCGGTGTGATAAAATGCTTTCCCAATGTTGCTGTTTATATCCTGGGGGGGGGGGGGCTGGGACATTCCCTCCCACTGCTTGTAAAAGCAGTCTAGAGGCTAATTATCGGCTAGGATTGCTTTTACATGAAAGCCGGCCACTGGCTGAAAAGAATGATACCAAGATGATACCTAAACCCGCAGGCATCAATCTGGTATAAACATTCAAAGTCCAGTAACATACCAGTACGTTGCTGGTCCTTGTTGGACATGTATTGTAATCTTTTTTTTCATGCGGCCTGTTGGCTGAACGAAAAAAAGAGATTGATCGGTGGGTATGCCCACCATTAGAATACCTCCCTTCATCCACCCACTTCTAATGATGGGCATATATGCACCATTTATATATGCCGAAGCATGGGGGCATCCTCCCGCAAAAAAGTTATGCCGCGTACACGCTGTCGGACTTTTCCACGGGCAAGCCTCCGTCGGAATTTCGACCGCATGTACGCGGCATTAGGAGCAAAATCGCTCCTCCGCCCCTGCTGCCCCCATGCTTCGGCATATATGCTCTTTTTTTTTTTTAAACTGTGGTGGTGAAATCACCTCCTACAGCGTTGGAGTCACGGCTTTATGTATCGTGGGAGCAAACGCTGTTGTCAAGATAAATAATTCCGCGCTGCAGCTGAATGGCGCACCTGAAAACAAAAAATTACATACCGAGAGGGAGAGGGAGAGGGAGAGATTTTTTTGTAACTTTAACTGTAATGGTTCGGGTCTCTCAAAATGCGATGGCATCTTGGGAGACCCTGTGTAAGTGTGTCCTAGTCTGTGAAATTCTGTACCCTACGCTAAAACTTCACTTTTGTGTGGAAGCATTCAAAACATTCACCAAGGCAAAGACCAGGCTTGTCAGGAAAGCATGGACAATAACGGGTGTCACGCCTAAATCCGCGCTTGCTACAGACACGACATCTTTTTTGGGGGGCTCGTTGGGTAGGGGTACTCTCGAGGACATACGTATAATGCCTCTCATGCAGCCGGCTTACTGCATTTGGTAGGGGATGGTGAGGTGCAGAACCGCCTGGAGACAGTTCTGTGACTATCTCATTCTGGAATTTTAGAAGAGATAACGTCCCGCCTGAAGCTCTGTATAGCACATGAGCATTCAGCAAAGCCAATTGGAATAAGGATAGAGACACTTTTTTGTACCAGCGTCTCGCCTTACGGGCAATGTGATACGGCGCCAACTTCTGGTCGTTGAGGTCCACCCCTCCCATATTTTGGTTATATTCGTGGACATGGAGGGGTTTCTCCACAACACCAGTCGCCGTACGAATTCGGACTGTCGTGTCTGCATTAAGGGAGGTAAGAAGGAAAACATTCTTATTATCCCTCCACTTCATAGCGAGCAAGTTATTACACTTCAAGCAGGCTCTCTCCCCCAGCCTAAGACGGGCATCTACAAGCCGCTGGGGAAAGCCCCGGCGATTAGGTCACACGGTGCCACATGCTCCAATCTGATGATCAAACAAGTGACTAAACAGTGGCACGCTCGTGTAATAATTGTCCACATACAAGTGGTACCCCTTTCCGAATAAGGGTGACACCAATTTCCACACTATCTTGCCAGCGCTCCCTATGTAATCTGGGCAGTTGACCAGCTCAACCTGTCTATCTTTTCCCTCCTAAACCGTAAAGCTCCATACATAGCCTGTTGCCCTGTTACAGAACTTATAGAGCTTGACCCCGTATCTGACACGCTTGCTGGGAAGGTACTGCTTGAAACCAAGCGGCCAGAAAATTTATTCAGGGACTCGTCAACGCAGACAACTTGATCGGGAATAAACAAGGCTGCAAAACGTTAGTTGAAGTGGTTTATGAGGGGCCGAATTTTGTAGAGCCGGTCGTATTCAGGGTCTCCACGTGGACGACAAAGTTCATTGTCGTTGAAGTGCATGAACCGCAAAATCTGCTCGTATCGTGTCCTGGGCATGGAGGCAGAGAACACGGGCATGTGGTCAATTGGGTGTGTGGACCAATAAACACGCAATGACGGGAATTTATGTGTGCCCATGTTGAGGGAAAGGCCCAGAAAGGTTTTAAATTCGGAAACCGTAATTGGTTTCCAATTTTTGGCAATGGAAGGCAACTGGGGGTTAGCGGCGATGAATTGACCAGCATATAAATTACTCTGGTCCACAATAGATCTATAGAGATCTTCCGTGAAAAACAGCAAATAAAAATCAATTGGCTTAAAATCAGCTGTTTCCACCTGAATACCGGGTTGGGCAGTGAATAGGGGAAGTACGGGTTCTGCAGAAGTGGTGGGGACCCAATCAGGATAGGCGAATTCTGCAGGAAGGGGACTATGGGCACGATGGGCCTGCCTTTGTCTTCTTCTTGGTGGCAGCAGGACACTACTTGTGCTTGCCACCTCGCCAGCTTGAACTGCACTTATGGGACTCACCACGTGATACTGCAGTGCTGGATGTACGCCCAGGCTGTACTAGGCCGCTGGTGCTTGCCAATTCACCAGAAGGAATAGCGGCACTAGTACTACTCTGCTCCATGATATGAGAGCCCTGCGGTTCTTGCTCCTCAACAACAGCAGAAGATCGGGATCGGGTACGCCTGACCTTGGCAGGGACCTCACCTTCGTCGTCAGAGCTATCTGACGTGGAGCCGCTGACTTCACTGTCTTCTACACGAAGATATTCTGAGCCTGAATCTGACAGATCCGTGACCTCCTCTTCACTATCTGTCATGCTCAGAATCTCGTAGGCCTCTTTACTAGTGTACCTTCGATTTGCCATTTTGGGCTCTAAATTTAGGGGTACACTAGTAAGATTCACAGCTAAAAAAAGCACCTGAATGTCAGCAAATGTATCAAATGCTTAAAAAAAAACTGTTGGCGATCGCAGGGATCAGGACTGTCTCTGCGAACGCTGCAGTTATGTGTTTTGTGTTTGGTAAGTGACAGTGATCGATCGATACTGCACTTACGTGAGCTGGGCTGGGCGGAGGGGCTAAACGCAGGTGCTAGCAGGTTTCTGGGCTGATCCCGCTAACACTGCGTTTTTGGGAACCCTAAACTGCTGGGGACACTAGTATAGATCTGATCAGATATTGATCTGTTCAGATACTATACCACTAAGGGAGGTGTATGCTTTGCGCGTGGGTATTAGCGCTACTGGCACTAACCTAACGCTGTTTTTTTGATTGATTCATTTATACTTTGTCTAACATAATCGGACAAAACTTGTACACTAATAATCAATCTATTTCATTATAAAATAAGCAACACAATACATACAAATATAGTAAAATAATATCGCACAAAACATATTTCCTCAAACAAGAGAAAGAAAAATAGAAAAAAGAAGAAAAAAGAATAAAAGAAAAAACAATGCATAAAATTATTTCAGAAAAGTCACTATACATATATAAACTGTCATTTTCATATGTCATCATATTTATAATATTCACAATACGTTTAATTTTTGCTTCACATTGCACACCATGATTAGCACTATTCCCCCCCCCCCCTTTTTTCAATTAGATTATGATTATGCACTGGTCATTAAATCACTATTTAATTTATTAATTTTTATCTATGTGATCACTATAATGCATTAGTTGCACTTCAATTCTGAACGGGGTCAAACAAAGTATGGCAATAGTGATATATATATGTATGACATCTGTTAATTTCAAGTACTTTACTGATTGCACTGATTCCATCACTCTTTTATAGTTGTCTAATTGCCTATTCTAAATAATTGCTTTTTTCAATTGTCTTTTCAATTTAGAATTAAGAGTCACTTAACACACACTTGTTTTTGATCACATGTTTTGTTTAAGAGTGTTATATATACTGTGGTTCATTTTGGTTTAAGTTCGCTATGAGTAAGCACTGATTTTGTGCGAAACGCGTCAGCTATCCTGTTCTAGCTGGTTTTTGTAGTGCCTGTTCATTAAACACACGTTGGATTGGAGTGCGGCTGTCCTCTTTTATCTTATTTTTTCCTCAATTACTAACCTAACGCTGCCTGGGGCGACGCAGACCCTCTCTGGCGCTAAAACCGAATTGATCTCACCCGCCGGGCGATCAGGGGGTTAAACCTTTATTGGGTTATTTACGGCGGGTGCCCTGATGCTATAAAAAGCAAACTAACCAACCAGCGTCACCCGTAACCTTTATATGGTGATCACTGGTGAAAGGGTTAACTAGGGGCAATCAGGGGGTTAAAACCTTTTATTAGGTTAAATATGGGGGTACCTGACTCTATATAAAAACCTGACGGGTAACCTAAAGACTAACTGGCCAAACAGTGTCACCAGTGACACTTATATGGTGATCACTGGTGAAAGGGTTAACGCTAGGGGCAGCAATCAGGGGGTTAAAATAATATATGGGGGTACCTGACGCTATAAAAACCTGCGGCAAACCTAAAAATAACTGGCTATCTAGGGCACCAGCGACACGAATACAGCGATCGGAAAAACGATCGCTTAGTGACGCTGGAGTTAGGGGGTGAAAGGGTTACCTGGGGGGCGATCAAGGGGTTAAACCTTTATTAGGGGGGGGGGTTAGGGGGCTACCCTGGACCTAAAGGGGGGCCTAAACCTAACTGCCCTGCAACTTTTTACTGTCACAGATGACGCTAAATGCAGTGATCAGTAAAATAAATGATCACTGCAATCAGTGACACTGTGACTGGGGGCTGGGGGGTGAAATGTGTGCCTACGTGTCAGTGGACTGTTGGTGCACTAACCTGTGTCTTCTCTCCTCGGCGCCGCGAACGAAAAGACCGACACGAGGAGAGATGACATCACTTTCTCTGCCTGTGTTTACATTTACACAGGCAGAGGAAGATTTTCATTCGCGGGAGCGATAGCGAGGGGGTTGCCGGAATCGAACGGCCGTCCCCTCATCCCGGATCGCTCCCCAACGGATAACGACCGCTCACTGTATAGAAGGGGGGTCCGATCGGACCCCCAACTATACAAAGGCAGTCACGTACACTGTACGTGATTGTGCCTGTCTGTGCCATTCTGCCGACGTGTGTGTGTGTGTGTGTATATATACAGTGAGCGGTTGTTAGTGGTTAAGGACCCTCGGGTGCAAGCCATCTGGTACCGGTGACTTATTAATGTTAAGCTTTTCAAGTCTATTTCTAATTCTATCCTCAGTTAGCCATGATGGTGCTTTTTGTGACGTTTCATGAGGATAAACATTGCAGTTTTGGTTACTGAAGCCCCCCGTTTCCCTCGTGAATACTGAGGAGAAGAATAAATTCAATACCTTCACCATCTCTCCATCTTTAGTAACCAGTTTTCCTTCATCATTCTTTATGGGACCAATATGATCTGACCTCCTTTTCTTACTATTTATGTACTTAAAGAATTTCTTGGGATTTTTTTTTTTCTCCCGCTATGTGCCTTTCGTGTTCTATCTTGGCCGCCCTGATTGCACCCTTACATTTCTTGTTGCGTTCTTTGTAAAGTTGGAAAGCTGATGACGATCCCTCAGCCTTATATTTTTTGAAGGCCTTCTCCTTAGCCTTTATATGCATTTTTACATTAGTTAAGCCACCCAGGATTTAATATGCTCTTAAAGCATACCCATTTTTCTTCCTGTATTCTTTGTTCCTAAGATTTTATCCCATTTAGTATCTTCTAGCAAGCATCGTAGTTTAGAGAAGTTGGCTCTTTTGAAATTCAGTGTCCTTTGTATTCCCCTCATATTTCCTATTTGAGTGATTTATACTGAAACTAATTGACCTGTGATCACTGTTTCCTAAATTCCCCCCTGTATTGTTGGTAATAAGTAGGTCTAGTAACACTTTGTTTCTAGTTGGTGCATTTACCATCTGACCCATGAAATTGTCCTGTAAGACATATAGGAAATGGCGAGCTTTAGATGAGTGCGTGGTTCCTTCCGCCAAGTATATCTGGATAATTAAAAATCCCCCTAATGACACGTCCCATCCTGGCCGCTAATCAAACTTGTGATAGGAGGTCCGCCTCCTCCCTCTGGTTAGGGGGCCTATAGCATACTCCCAGTATTACTTTCCCATTAGTTTCCTCCCTTTTTGTAGCTCTACCCATAGGGATTCCACCGCCTCCCTTGCTCCCTTAGTGATGTTGTCTCTCACTTTCACTTGTACATCATTTTTGATATACAGAATCTAGGGAAGCACCTGCGGACTGTGACCCCCTCCCCCAGACCGAGAGCGGTGGTGGGAGACCCGGAGATAGAGTGGTGGCAGGCGTGGATCCATTAGGACCATCGGGAAGGTGGAGCGGGAGTGACTGGGGACAGTGACTGCACACTGACTGAGAGCAGGTGGGCGAGGACCAGGAGTGTGACAGGCTGACCAGGAGAGGTGGTGGGTAAGTGTACCCACAGAACGGAGGGGGAGTGTGTGTGACAGGCAGACCAGGGAAGTGAAGGTAGCAGAGAGACAGGCTGGCCGGGGGAGGGAGGGGGGGGTGACTGGAGGTGCTGACAAGCTCTACAGTAGACAGTTACAGGGGTGGCTGAGCAGGAGTAGAGCGGCATAACAGTTGGATAAGGCCGACTGACAGGCTGGCTGTGTGTAGTGGGGACGCTGGCTGAGGAAGGGTGTAGTGCGGGTAACTGAGTAACAGAGTGATTGAGTACTGTTGAGTGACTAAGTATTACTGAGAAAGTGGAGTCCAGAAGATGGTTAACAGCTAAACGGACAGGAGTTACATTTCTAATCCCCCTAGGAGTATTCCCATTATTTCGTGGGTACGATGCCTGGCGGGTGTGCACATCTTGTGACATGTAGGTGTTCCTCGATCATCTGATCGAGGGCGAATACTGCTACACAAAATGTAAGCACGTTGCTTCCTTGGAAGCCCAGGTCCTGAATCTAGCTGGCAACACTAAGCAGAATCTCCATACTAAAGGAGAGTTGGGAACATACCTGACAGGTGATGGCAGGGGTCAGCACAGAGGTGGGTGGAGATATAGGGGAGCAGGCAACAGAGTAGAGTAGTTGGGTGACAGTTAGAAAGGATAGAGGGGGAAAGTGTCAACGCAGGCTGGAACATCCCAACAAGTAAAGTGAGGGGAAAAAAAAGTATTTGATACCCTGCTGATTTTGTACGTTTGCCCAGTGACACAGAAATCATCAGTCTATAATTTGAATGGTAGGTTTATTTTAACAGTAAGACAGAATAACAAAAATATCCAGAAAAACACATTTCAAAAAGTTTTATAAATTGCTTTGCATTTTAATGAGTGAAATAAGTATTTGACCCCTTTGCAAAACATGACTTGGTGGCAAAACCCTTGTTGGCAATAGGTCGTCAGATGTTTCTTGTAGTTGGCCACCAGATTTGCACACCTCTTGGGAGGGATTTTGTCCCACCCCTCTTTGCAGATCCTTTCCAAGTCATAAAGGTTTTGAGGCTGACGTTTGGTAACTCGAACCTTCAACTCCCTCCACATATTTTCTATGGGATTAAGGTCTGGAGACTGGCTAGGCCACTCCAGGACCTTAATGTGCTTCTTGTGCTATTCCTTTGTTGCCTTGGCCATGTGTTTTGGGTCATTGTCATGCTGAAATACCCATCCACGACCCATTGCCCTGGAGGTTCTCTCAAGATTTGACAGTACATGGCCACATCCATCATCCCATTGATGCGGTGAAGTTGTCCTGTCCACTTAGCAGAAAAACGCCCCCAAAGCATGTTTCCACCTCCATGTTTGATGGTGGGAATGGTGTTCTTGAGGAGGTCATAGGCAGCATTCTTCCTCCTCCAACACGGCGAGTGAAGTTGATGCCAAACAGCGTGATTTTTTTTTTTGGCTCATCTGACCACAACACACTTAACCTGTTCTCCTCTGAATCATTCATATCATTCCCTTTTTTAGAGTGCTCCTAATCTCAGCTCATTACCTGTATAGAAGACACATTTGAGCCAGAAATCCTCGCTGATAGGGGATCAAACTCTTATTTCACTCATTAAAATGCAAATCAATTTATAACTTTTTTGAAGTGCGTTTTTCTGGATATTTTTGTTCTGTCTCACTGTTGAAGTAAACCTACCATTAAAATTATAGACCGATCATTTCTTTGTCAGTGGGCAAATGTACTAAATCGGCAGGGCATCAAATCCTTTTTTTTGTTTTACTCGCGATAGGCCCTGTTGTGTGATGTTGGAGGGTACCAGTTAAGTAGTGGCATTGCTGTAGCGGAGGAACGTCCCTAGCTACCAGAGGAAAAACTCCTCCGGTGAGGGCAGAAGCAAGGGTAAGGAAAGACAGATTCTGGTGGTAGGGGGACGCAATTATTAGACTGACAGAGAGGGCAATCTGTCACAAAGACCGTAAGCGCCAATCTATGTGTTTACTGGGCGCTCTGGTTTGGCACATTGCGGATCCGGTGGACAGATTATTGGGTGGGGCTGGGGAGGACACGGGGACCAATGACAAAGTTGGAGAGTCCTAAAAAACTATTTCAGGGACTTAGGATCTAAATTGAAGAGTAGGACCTCCCAAGGTAGTATTCTCTGAGACACTACTGGTACCTCAAGCCACGCCAGAGAGGCAGCGGGAGATTAGGGAAATAAACAAGTGACTGAGGAGCTGGTGTAAAAAGTTTTGTGTTCCTAGATTACTGGGTTGTTTTCTCAGTCGGTACCGGCTCTTTAGCAGGGACGGACTGCACCCTAATGGGGAGGGTGCAGCTCTGCTGGGAGACAAGATGGCTAAAAAGTTTGCTTACCTGTATGTGCTTCCTCCTCCATGCTGTCGGCGGCCGTTTTGCGGTGGTCCATGCCGGGTTCGGCCTCTAGTGACTGCCCAGCGGCCATCTTCCTGTGGTTTTGGCGCCATTTTCTTGTAGTTCCACACCCACTGGCCTCTATCGACTGATCGGCGGCCATGTTTGTAATGATCCACGCTGTATGTATTGTCGTTCGGCGGCCATCTTTTTGTGGTCTACGGCTGCTTTGGCCTCTATCTTCGGCTTGGTGGCCATGTTATTAGAGCCCACATTATCTTCCATACAGATGTTTTGGCGGCCATTTTGCGAGAGTCTCCGGCCTCTAGGGTGCATTACCCATGGGCAGACGCATTGGTGGCATCGTGGGGTCAGTATCAGCTAATCTATTCCTTCCCCCCCTTAAGGCTTCTTCCTCTTCTGCTCCGCAGAGTGGAGGCAGAGGGAATTCCAATGATCCTAATCGCTCCAGATTGGCCTCAGCGTCCTTGGTACCGCCATCTAGTACGTCTGGTAGCAGACGTCCCCTGGCACCTACCACTACGGAAGGACCTGCTATCGCAAGGTCCCATACTCCATCCTGCTTTATGGTCACTGGCTTTAACGGCATGGCTGTTGAGAACCAGGTACTGAGAGACCGGGGCCTGTCAGATTCAGTAATCTCTACTATGAGAAATGCTCGGAAACTGTCCTCTAGGAAGGTTTATCACCGTACTTGGAAGGCCTACATCTCCATGTGTGAGGAAATGAAAGGGCATCCGCGTACCTATTTGGTTTCCAGAATCCTGCTGTTTTTACAGCATGGGGTGGACCAAAGGCTTGCTCTAAGTATGATTAAGGGACAGATATCTACCCTGGCTGTCTTTTTTCAGTGACCCCTGGCGACTCACTCTCTCGTGAGTACATTTGAGCAGGGGGTTCGACATGTGGCCCCTCCGGTCCGTCCCCCGCTACCTCCGTGGGACTTGAACCTGGTCCTCTCGGTGCTTCAGAAGGCACCGTTTGAGAATATTAGAGATATTCCCCTGTTGACACTTTCTCAGAAGGTGGTCTTTTTGGTGGCTGTTACATCAGTTAGATGAGTCTCTGAGCTTGGCAGCCTTGTCCTGCAAGGCTCCCGATTTGATTTTCCACAAGGACAAGGGGGCGCTGCGGCCGCAGCCTTCCTTTCTTCCGAAAGTCGTTTCGGCTTTTCATCTCAACAAAGACATTGTACTTCCATCCTTGTGTCCTCATCCGTCGAATCCTAAGGAGTCGACGTTGCATTCCTTGGACGTTGTCCGAGCTTTGAGAGTATACCTATCTGCTACTTCCCTGTTCCGGAAGTCCGACTCACTGTTTTTCGGTGGCTGGTCCAAAGAAGGGCCAAGCAGTCTAGTCGGCCACCATCTCTAGGTGGATCCGACAGATAGTAATCCAGGCTTACCCCTTAAAGGGTCAAGCGCCCCCCTTTCCGGTCACGGCGCATTTGACCAGGGCAATAGGTGCCTCTTGGGCTTTCCGACATCAAGCGTCTGTTTCCCAATTATGTAAAGCGGCGACTTGGTCGTCCGCTCACACTTTCACAAAATTGTACAATGTTGATGTAGGTGCATCTTCGGATGCCTCTTTCAGCCGCAAGGTTTTGCAGGCGGCTGTTTAGAGTTGCAGTTCCTCAGTTGGAGTGCTGTTTTGTGTTTGGGGTGAAGTTTATTTTTATGCTGTTACCACCCCTCGTTTGTTTTTTCTCTGACACTGCTTTGGGACGTCCCACTTTGTCAATAGAGAAGCTGTGTCGGTCCATGGACGAAAGAGTAAATAGGATGTTTTACTCACCGTAAAATCCTTTTCTCTGAGTCCATGGACCGACACAGCACCCACCCCTCCTTTTTAAGTTTTTGTACTGCTTTTTGACGAACTGATCTGCGAGATGCAGACTGAGGGGATATACCCAGAGGGTCCGCCCCCCAGTGCGGTACTGTAGAAGGTGTGATGCAACACGTTTTACAATTTTTCTGCCTAGTCACTCATAATTAACGGATAATACCCACTTTGTTAATAGAGAAGCTGTGTTGGTCCATGGACTCAGAGAAAAGGATTTTACGATGAGTAAAAAATCCTATTGTTTGCCAAACCAATCTATTCACCTTCTACGAATAAATGAGCTACCATCTAGATAAAGGAAGGCCTGTAGATGTGGGCTATCTGTATTTTGCAAAGGCATTTGATACAGTTCCCCATAAACGTTTACTATACAAACGAAGGTATGTCAGCATGGACCATAGGGTGAGTACTTGAATTGAAAACTTTCTACAGAGGCGAGTCCAAAAGATGGTGATAAATGGCGAGCAGTTAGATTGGTCTGGAAAGTGGGGTCCCCCAAGGATCTGTCCTGAATCCTATGCTGTTTTTTTTTTATTCATAAACGATCTAGAGGATGTGCTAAACGTCTCAATCTCAGTCTTTGTGGACGATACAAAGCTATGCAGGGCAATAACTTCTACACAGGATATGGAAACTTTACAAGAAGACCTAAATAAAATAATGGGGTGGGCACCCACATGGCAAATGAGGTTTAATGTTGAAAAATGTAAAGTAATGCATTTGAATGGTAAAAATACGAAGCCAAGTTACTCACTAGGGGGAGAACCACGGGGGGGGGGGGGGGGGGGGAAGATCTGGGGGTCCTAGTAGATGACGGGCTCAGCAACGGCTTGCGGTGCCGAGCTGTTGCAAGCAAAGCCAGCAGAATATTCACATGCATCAAAAAGATTTACTCCAGAGATGAAACAATAATTCTGCCACTCTACAAGACTATGGTCTGGCCTCATCTTGAGTGCAGAAAAGGGTTACAAAGCTAATAAAGGGACTGGAGGACCCTAGCATAAGAAAAAACTTAAGGGAATTTAAGAAGTAAGAAGACACGTGGCCATTCACTAAAATTAGAAGAGAAGCGATTTAAACTGCGAAGAGGGTTCTTTGCACGCACGCACGCACGCACACACGCACGCACGCACACATGCACACACGCACACGCACACACACACACGCACACCTTGATGGACTGGTGTCTTTTTTTTTTTTTTTTTTTCAACCTCACCAACTGTGTAACCTTCTCTGTGCAGTGGTTTTCCACAGAGTAGCCCTGTTCCTTCTCTTTTCAGATCCGTCGCCAGCACTCCTGGCCCATCCCTCCTGCCGAGTGCCCCCACAGCCAATCGGCTTGCTACTGGGGCACCTGAGCTGAGCCGCTGCGCTGTGTGTCCATTCAGACAGCAGTGGGCGTCAATGTCGCTCGCTGCTGTGTCTCTGCCAATCAGGAGGGAGAGTCCCGGACAGCCGAGGCTCTCGTGCAATGTCGCTGGATCGAGATGGGGTTCAGGTAAGTATTGGTGGGCTGCTGCACACAGATGTGGTTTTTTTTTTTTTTTTATCTCAATGTATAGAATGCATTAAGTTAAACCTTCTGCCTTTTGAACCACTTTAATATTGGCATGTGATGCCAAGCTGCAGTTTCCAAAGCAAGCAAATTCTCGTATTAAGAGAGGTATGGACAGCAGGGATGGAGATGCAGTATATAATTTTAGTCCTGTACAAATCATTAGTAAGACCTCATCTGAAATATACAGTTCATGTTTTGGGCATCAGCTCCCAAGCATGATATCTGGGAACTGGAGAAAGTGCAGAGAAGAGCAACCAAACTGATAAGAGGCATGGAGGACCTCCGCTATGAGGAACTGAATTTATTTTATCTTGAGAAGAGGAGATTAGGGGTGGAGGTGATCAACATGTACTGTATACAGTGGCCAAAAATTATTTTATGATCCCCTACAGATTTTGTAAGTTTGCCCACTTACAAAGAAATGAAGGGCCTACAATTTGTTATAGGTGTACCTTCTTTTTTTTTTTTTTTTTTTTTTTTTTTTTACATTTTACTGTCAAGGTATATAGAAACAATTTGGTATGACAACCATTGTGCTTTAAATACATAATTTGGTACACAAATATCAAGAGTCCACATTTACATATGTTTTTGTTACCCAATTGTTTAAAGCGGAGTTTCACCCAAAAGTGGAACTTCCGCTTTAAGTATTCCTCGCCCCTTTACATACCACATTTGGCATGTAATTTTTTTTGTGGGGGAGTGGGCACCTGGTTTTGACAGGTACATTCTGTCCCACTTCCTCCTATCGGTTGGCTGCCTAGACAGCGACTCCTCCCCCCCCAGGTGGCCTCTTCGCAATCTTCTGGGACACGTCACAGATCCCAGAAGATTGCCTGGCTATTAAGAGAGCGCAGTGCAACTTGCACATGTGCAGTGCGCACCCAGCTGTGAAGCCGCAAGCTTGCCCACAGTAGTAATGATGGCACTGTGGAGAGGAGGGATAGATGAATGAGGATTCGGACGGCCGCATCGCTGGATTGTGTGACAGGTGAGTGTGTGTTTAAAGTCAGCAGCTACACTTTCTGTAGCTGATGACTTTTAAGAAACTTACAAAACAGTGGAACTCTGCTTTTAAACTGAACAGTTTTGGTGAAAAACAATGAGTACTTTCTGAGCAGTTGGATCCAGTCTAAAAACGCAATGATTCCATATAATATACAAAAGTTCATATATTCTGATACGGATATAGGAAATGTATGCAGTGCACAACTTGTGTATTCGCAATGGTGAAAGAGGAGCACCATATGTCCCACACCTTACTATATTTATTTGGACAACCCTGATGCTCAAAAATTTGTTTTTCATGAGGAAGTATCTGATTCACCATCCTTATCCATTGACAGATGGCAGAGCAGACTGATTCCATTTAAGTGTGATAGCCTTACGGGCTAAAAATAGTGTTTCCCATAGTGAAATTCAGGTGTACTTTGGCCATTGCTCTTCATCTAATATACCCAGTAATCAAATCCGTGGGTGGCATGGCACAGGAACGGAGAGGATGTTAGTGTTGCTATCACCTGCTTCCAGTATTACAGGACATGACCACATTACATGAGTAAAGTCTGTGCCCATTGGTGGGTTAATCTTGTGCATGCAGAAGTTGGTATATGATGCAAGGCATGTAATTGTACAGGAGTTAAATGAGACTGGTGTTACATATAGAGATTGAGTTTTTTAATGGCTGGTGAGACAGTTAAGTGAGAAGAACATGCTTCTTCCCAGTCTTTGTCCGACAGATCCTGTATAAGAACCTGACACTTATCCTGGACCTCCAAAGGCTTTTTATTAATATAGTATATAGTACAGTGGTTCTCATCTCCTGTCCTCAGGACCCACTAACAGGCCAGATTTTAAGTATTACCTTGGTGAGATGCAGACTAGAATACTGCAATCCGTGAGCAGCAAATTATATCACCTGTGATGTATTTGTTATCTTGCAAACCTGGCCTGTTGGTGGGCCCTGAGGACTGGAGTTGAGAACCACTGCTATAGTAGATGTGAGTATACAGTAGAGATCAAGCCCTTAGGACCCTGTGACCTCAGTACACCACTCATTGGACAGTCAGAAAATGTGGTGCCAGAAACACCAAACTGGGTCTGCAAAACATGGCGAAGATGTAGTTATTTATAAAAGGCATTACGTGGAAGAGCACATTTTGTTTTGCAATTAAGTAAATGAGGCCAAAACATTACTAGAATATATGGTTTCCAAAGTAACAATATTCCTATGCTCCCAAAAAGCATAATCCACACATTTTTGTAGGTGAGGAAACATGGGATTTTGCCACAAGGGCAAAGCCAGATTAGTGTCCCTAAATTCGTCCAGCTGCTTAGCTTCCCTCCAAACCGTATGAGCTAGGGTCAAGATCAGCACATGTCTCTTTCAGGAGATTCAAGGGGGTCTCTAACAAAGCAAGTAATTTAATTTTAACATGAGCTAAATGTGATTCCACTCCAGTTGGGGTGACAGGTTACAATAAATCAAGTAGCATAGCTGTCCAGTCAAATAGTAGTAGTACATGTTAGGTAGTGCCATACCTGCTTCCACCTTGGGCATTTGCAAGACCGAAAGTTTCAATTTCCACCTATTATTTGCCCATATAAATGTGATAAACCGTGTGTCTAAGGTTTTGAAAAATGACTTTAGCACAACAGTCGGTATATGAGAGGTAGGGCTGGGCGATTTTCCCCCCCAAAAAAATCGGCGATTTTTTTTTTTTTTATTTTTTTTTTTTTTATAAAAAACTCTATATTCGATTCGATTTTTTTTTTATTATATTAATTGAAGTGCATCAACAAACAAAATTGCAAAGGCAAACCCTTTCTCTAACTGCAAAGTCAGTGTGCAACAAAGATTGTTAAACATCCAAATTATTAATACTGTATTTGGATTTAGCTAATACAACAACAAAAAATCTTGAGGTTACTCTTAGTTGAATTGAACTGTGCCCGTGTCTCACTGTGCCCGTGCTTCACTGTGCCCATGCTTCAATCACTGTGCTCGTACCTGATGCAGATTTTCATGGGATACAGATTTTACTGCTACACCGGCGGCCATTCCAGTATTCAAAAGCCGCGCCTCCTCCTCGTCTGTGATAGGCGGGACACTCAATTTCCCAGCATTCAGTGTTCCGCCTACCATGGACATCCACTCATCCTCATAACACAGACGAGGATGAGAGGATGTCCGTGATAGGCTGAACACTGCCTGCTGTGAAATTGAGTGTTCCGCCTATCACAGACGAGGACTCGGGAGGCGCGGCTTTTGAACACTGCAATGGCCGCCGTCTGTCAGCATGACACGCTGATCAGGTAGGCAGACGGCGGTTAGTTAGTTTTACATTACATCTACTCGCTGCGGCGAGTAGATGTAATTGGGGTAACGCCGCCCAGTGCCATTCCGGATACGCCCCCTGCAGCCCTGCTACGGAAACTTTGAAGGAAAAAAAATAAAAAATAAAAAAAACGATTTTCTTCAAATCTGAATCGATTTGAGCTCTCAACTCGATTCAAGATTAAAATCGATTTTTTTCCCAGCCCTAATGAGAGGTTACATATAAACACATAGGCAAGAGAATCATCTTGATCAGATTCTGTCTGCTACAAACAATGGTAGTTTGGCCCAAATGTTAAGTTTATTCTTGATCACTAAAAGCAAAGGATCCAGGTTGGAGTTTAAAGCTGCCATAGGTGATAATGTAACATTTATCCCCAGATATTTAAAGGAGGACACAGTTTTAAGAGGAATCACTCTTTCTCTGAGAAAATACTTTGGGATGCAAGGACAACGAAGCCGATTTCTGCCAATTGATTTTGAGGCCAGAGTAGTTGCCATATTAATGATCTGCATAGCAGCCTCCAGCATTGTTGATGCATCTTGCAGATAGAAGATAAGGTCATCTGTATAAAATCTTATTGTGTCGGACCTATCACCTGGGAGATGCATTTTTAATGAGGGCAGACTGTCGAAATCTCAGTGCCGGCATTTCAATAGCCACTGCAAATATTAAAGGGGACAGAGGACACCCCTGAAGGGTGCCTGTGCAATGAAATTGAGGTAAATAGCAGACCATTTATCAATAATTGAGACACAGGATTTACATAAAGAATGGAGACCCAATGTTGGAATTTCTCCCTAAATCGCAATGACCTCAGCACTGCCTGCAAAAAGGGCCATTATTTGGAATCAAATGCTTTGGCCACATCTAAGGACGCCAGCACACTAGACTTGGGCAAGTATTCTCCTAGTAGTACAATGAGCTGTGTCCGTCGCATATTAATAGACGAGGACTTTCCAGGCATTAAGCTGGTTTGATCTGGGTGAATAATACCAAGTATCACAGAATTAAATTGTTTAGCCAATATTTTAGTAAGGATTTTATAGTCTATATTGAGCAAAGAAAGGGGGTGATAAGCGGCACAATCATTAGGATCTTTATCATGTTTAGATATCGGTACTACTGTGGCTGAATACATAGATGGTGACAGTCTATCCTCCTGAAAGGCCTTTTGTCACAATAGGTGCTATAATGTAATATAGGTGTAATTTTAAATGATAGAGACAGGATATCAACTAAAAATCCAGAAAAAAAACACGATACAAATGTTCTAAATTTGAGTTGCAGTTTAGTGGGTAAAATTAAGTATTTGATCCCCTACCAACCAACAATAATTCTGGCCCCCACAGACTGGCTGCAGTATGTGCTCATGTGGTACACAAATTTAGTTCTGGCAATTTAGGAAGGTGCTCCGAACAACAACTCAATATGTGTATAAAAGATACCTGTTCACAGAATCTTTCTTCCATTCAAACCTTACCATCTCTTTGGAAAATAAAATAATTAAAAAAACAAACAAAAAAACCCTCGCCATCAAGAGCGGTCAAAGGACGTCGGGGACAAGATTGTAGATATGCACAAAAGGCTGGAATGGGCTACAAGACCATCAGCAGGAAGCTTGGTGAGAAAGAGACAACTGTTGGAGCGATTATTCGCAAATAGAGGAAAGATTTAGAGAAAATCTGTAAATAAGAGTGGACCTAAATCCCTCCTGAGATGTGCGCAAACCTGGTAACCAACTACAAGAAATGTCTTACCTCTGTGCTTGCCAACAAGGGTTTCTCCACCAAGTACTAAGCTTGTTTTGCTTGGGCATCAAATACTTTACTCACTAAACTTCAACTCAATTTATGACATTTTGTATCGTGTTTTTTCTGGATGGGTTGGTTTATATTCTGTCTCTATCATTTACAATACACCTATGATTAAAAATTATAGACCCTTCCTTTCTTTGTAAGAGGGCAAATCTGTAAAGTCTGCGGAGGATCAAATCATAATTTTCCCCACTGTATGTACATAAGTTGTCCATTTAGTGAACCATATAGTGAGTTATTCACTTTAAGGTCCTTACAGAGGATAAGGGGACACTCTCTTTACATCTAAAGGAAAAGAGATTTAATCTGTAGATACAGAAAGGTTCACAGTAAGAGTTGTGAAAATGTGGAATAGACTCCCTCCAAGAGCTGGTTCTGATCGGCAGAGTAGACTGCTTTAAAAAAGGCCTGGGTTATTTTCTAAATGTACATAATATAACTGGATACTAACATTTCTAGGTAAAGTTGAGCCAGGTAATATCCAATTGCCTCTTGGGGAGGTGGGGGGGGGGGGATCAGGAAGGAATTATTTCCCCTGCTGTAGCAAATTGGATCATGCTTTGCTGGGGTTTTTTGCCTTCCTCTGGATCAACTGCTGGGTATAGTATTGTATATAATTTTTTTTTTTTTTTTTTACCCCTTTTTATTGGTTAAACTAGATGGACTTTTTTCAACCAGACTAACTGTAACTATGTGATGTGCAATGGTCTTAAGACTTTTAGTATCTCTACTTTTTTTTAAGTGCATAATAAGAGTACTTCATCAATCGTTTTCTCCTATAGCTACACAACGCAGCAAATGCAAACCAGAAAGAAAAGTATGAAGCGGATTTGAAGAAGGAGATCAAGAAACTACAGGTTTGTTTTATCATCTGTTAAGACATCTCACAAAGATTTAGCAAATGTTAAGCAAGAATAGTGTTCAGACTGAACCCATCAGCATTAACCATTTGCATTCCTTATACTCAGTGTTAGTAAATAAAATGCTATTTTATATTTACTTTTTTTTTTTTTTACGCTTCAGTTGCTTCCTGGTTTTTGGTCTAGGCTAAAATGTCATGCGTCCAATGAGTCTTCACAGGCATTTTTTTTTCTGTCAACAAAAGAAAAGCAAAATGAGGAGAAATAAGCGCCAAGCCAATCCTTTAAACCACGTAGGAATGTATTCAGTATACACAGTATCTCACAAAGTGCGTACACCCCCTCACATTTTTGTAAATATTTTATCGCATCTTTTCATGTAAGAACACTGAAGAAATAAGACTTTACTATAATGTAAAGTAGTGAGTGTACAGCTTGTATAACAGTGTAAATGTGCTGTCCCCTCAAAATAACTCAACACACAGCCATTAATGTCTAAACCGTTGGCAACAAAAGTGAGTACACCCCTAAGTGAAAATGTTCAAATTGGGCCCAAAGTGTCAATTTTGTGTGGATACCATTATTTTCCAGCACTGCCTTAATGCCTTAACCCTCTTTGGTATGGAGTTCCCCAGAGCTTCACAGGTTGCCACTGGAGTCCTCTTCCACTCCATGTCAACATCACTGAGCTGGTGGACGTTGTAGACCGTGCACTCCTCCACCTTCCGTTTGAGAATGCCCCACAGATTCTCAATAGGGTTTAGGAGACATGCTTGGCCAGTCCATCACCTTTACCCTCAGCTTCTTTAGCAAGGCAGTGGTCATCTTTGAGGTGTGTTTGGGGTCGTTATGTTGGAATACTGCCCTGCAGCCCAGTCTCCAAAGGGAGGGGATCAGGCTCTGCTTCAGTATGTCACAGTACATGTTGGCATTCATGGTTCCCTTAAAGTGGTTGTAAACCCAGAAAAACATTTATTTATTTTTTTTTATAAAAACCTGCAAGAAAAGGGCATAATGAGCTAGTTTGACTAGCATACTAGCTCATTATGAATTACGGACACCTCCGCTGCCATCTTGCCTCGATGTCCCTTCTGTGTATCGCCGCTCCGGCGCTGTGATTGGCCCCGGAACGGCGATGACGTCACACGCATGCGCTCTTGGGCCGGCTAAATCCATTCAGAAATCCGGCTACTATGCCGACGTGCTAGTGTGCATGCGCGTGACGTCAGCGGCGCCGTTTTTAAAAGCAAATATCTCCTTAACCGTGTAGGTTAAGGAGATGTTTCATGCATCTACAGGTAAGACTTAATCTAGGCGTGCATGTTGTGCAAGTGGGTTTACAACCACTTTAATGAACTGTAGCTCCCCCGTGTCTGCAGCACTCATGCAGCCCCAGACCATGACACTCCCACCACCATGCTTGACTGTAGGCAAGACACACTTGTCTTTGTACGCCTCACACACGCTTGACACCATCTGAACCAAATACATTTATCTTGGTCTCATCAGACCACAGGACATGGTTCCAGTAATCCATATCCTTAGTCTGCTTGTCTTCAGCAAACTGTTTGCAGGCTTTCTTGTGCATCATCTTTAGAAGAGGCTTCCTTCTGGGACGACAGCCATACAGATCAATTTGATGCAGTCTGCGGCGTATGGTCTGAGCATTGACAGGCTGACCCCCCACCTCTTCAACCTCTGCAGCAATGCTGGGAGCACTCATACGTTTATTTCCCAAAGACAACCTCTGGCTATGACGCTGAGCATGTGCACTCCACTTCTTTGGTCGACCCATGGCGAAGCCTGTTCTGAGTGGAACCTGTCCTGTTAAACCGCCGTATGGTCTTGGCCACTGTGCTGCTGCTCAGTTTCAGGGTCTTGGCAATCTTCTTTTAGCCTAGGTTTTCTTCATGTAGAGCAACAATTCTTCTTCTTTTTTTCAGATCCTCTGAGTTCTTTGCCATGAGGTGCCATGTTGAACTTCCAGTGACCAGTATGAGAGAGTGAGAGCGATAACACCACATTTAACACACCTGCTCCCCATTCACACCTGAGACCTTGTAACACTAACGAGTCACATGACACCGGGGAGGGAAAATGGTTAATTGGGCCCAATTTGGACATTTTCATTTAGGGGTGTACTCACTTTTGTTGCCAGTGGTTTACACATTAATAGCGGTGTGTTATTTTAAGGGGACAGAAAATGTACACTGTTATACAAGCTGTACACTCACTACTTTACATTGTAGCAAAGTGTAATTTCTTCAGTGTTGTCACATGAAAAGATATATTAAAATATTTACAAAAATGTGAGGGGTTACAGAGTTAGTCAGGTTGAAAGACACAAGTCCATCCAGTACAACCATAAAAAAAAACAAAAAAAAAAACCATATAATCCCATATACCCAATTCTATACCCACAGTTGATCCAGAGGAAGGCGAAAAACCCCAGCAGAGCATGATCCAATTTGCTACAGCAGGGGAAATAATTCCTTCCTGATCCCCCGACAGGCAATCGGATATTTCTCGAATCACCTTTACTATAAATGTTAGTACCCAGTTATCTTTATGTACTCACTTTTGTGAGATACTGTAGGTATAAAACATTAAAGGATGAAGAAGGCGAGGCCGTGCCTTCGAAACGCATTCTGATTGGCCAGTGTGTGTGCTGCTCCCTAGTTTGACAGCCCTGGACCACTCCCACCCAGAGACACACAGCCGATGTCTCCACGAGGCTTACCGAGGCTCCAGCTGCAGCTAACACACGGATCTTGTGGATCCCTCAATAGAGACTTCCTGGCGGTCCTACTGTGCTCCTGTGACACTGCACGTGGAAGCTCCCACCCGCTCTAGCACTCTGCAAGTGCTCCAACATTTTTCTCCCAAGTTTTTAGTGTTCTGTACTTATATACTGAATAAATTCCTAAGCTGTTTAAAGGATTGGCTTGGCGGTTCTCTTCTCCTTTTTGCTTTCCCTAGCCTGCACCTGAAGCAGCCTCGCTCCCTTTACTGCCTCCATATAGAGACAAATTTTTAGGGGTTCATCCCCCAGAACTTTCAATCTACTCACCATTCACATGGTTGCACCTTCATGTATCAGCATGCAGATACATGCCTTTTCATTTAAATTTTAAACTCTAATCTTTTTCATCAGATTGTTTAGCGCTGAACATTATGCCAATATAGTGTGTTTTTTTTTTCCTTCCTGTCATCTGGAGGACAGGAGGATGGGACACACCCTCCTGCCTGCATGGCAGAGCAATGGCCAAATGGATTCCAAGAAATAAATGGTACATGAATCATGTACCCTGGCCACGATTATAAAAGTTAATGATTGGGGGGAGGGAGGGTAATTTTTTTTAGCCGAATTAGGAATGGGGGACATGGATGGGCGAGTTTGCTTTTGAATATAACTAAAGCCAAAACTTTTTTGATTTTTGGATAGAAGGGAAATTAAAACAGCTTTTTTTTTTCTGGCCCACCGTTGGGGAAATTCACACTTTTTTTTTATTTGTCCTGCTTACCAGAACAGGAATAAGGGGGAAATCTTCCAATGAGGACACTAGTTCTGGTGACCCTGGTGACAACCTTGGATCGATTTTCCTCTCGCGTTCTGTTTTGGCTATGGGCCAGGAAATGATTAGAAATCTACCCAGTGGGGACACAGATTGCAAAATAAAACCGGTTATAGCGCTCCTGTACTCCAAATTGAAAAACAAAATGTTTTGCCTTTTAGTTTCACTTTAAAGATTAATTACGGTTTTTTAGATTGTAGTGCTCTGCTTTATTATTACTCAAGATAAGGACAGCCTCTGCAGAATGTGAATTTAGTTGGAGACCTGAATATTAGTGTATTCCTTCTTACAGACAAAATTCCCTTTAATGTTAACCCAATAGGTCTTCAGTGTTTGCAGTAGATGGAATGTTCAAGATGGAAGCTCTGTGATCTAGATCGAACATGTATGAGAGTGTCTCTGTGCTTAATGTTATATGCAGTGTGCATGATTTTCATTTTCAAACGTTTTTGATGGATATATTCGCTTACTGAATGTATTTATATACTTATTGACAGCGATTGCGGGACCAAATAAAGACATGGGTAGCATCCAATGAGATCAAAGACAAGAGACAACTCATTGAAAACCGGAAACTAATAGAAACGGTAATTTAAAAAAATTTAATACTAGAGTGCTAAGTATGGTAAAAGTGTAACTGAGAACTCCAAACAAAGCACAAAAAAACAATACTGTGCAAATTAAGAAACAAAGGTAACAAAAGTGTACCTGTGCTGGTTGTTTTTTTTTTTTTTCCTTGTGCGTGCGTGTGTGTAATCTAGCCTTACAGTGTATTTCGTTCAATTCCAGCTTCCAAAACACTTGTGTTTTTCAATACAACTGAAAAAAAAATTGTAACTTGATTTTACACGTGTTGGTGTACTGGCAATTTTCATCTAGCTAGCATTCTTTTAATGATAGGGCATTCTTACCTAGATTTCCCTAATGTATGTGTAGAAAATATACTTGGTGTTCATATTGAAGATAGACTTTAGACAATTAATACCAATTTGCTAACCCCTATGATTGTGAGCGATTTTTAAAGTATGTAGTTATAGTGTGATCATTAATAGTAAAATGCACTTTCATGTGAATTGAGGCCCTTATGCACACATGCTCATAAAAATAAGCAGCATGTTTACTCTTTCGTCCATGGACCGACACAGCTTCTCTATTGACAAAGTGGGTATTATCCGTTAATTAGGAGTGACTAGGCAGAAAACTTGTAAAAAGTGTTGCATCACACCTTCTACAGTACCACCCAGGGGACGGACCCTCTGGGTATATCCCCTCAGTCTGCATCTCGCAGATCAGTTTTTTTCTGTCTAGCAAGGAGTAGGACATGGCTCCCTTCGGGCCCATTGGAACGGGGGGAAAAAAATATATTTTTTGCTACATTTTTTTGTTTCCTGCGATCTATGATCAATTGCCGACTGGGTAACAGGCTGGATCCTCGATCCTTGTAGTCTCCCCAGTTTCGGGCAACGAGCGTGTGCCGACCCTAGCTACGTGCTGGGTTTTCCACGACATGCCCGTCGCTCCACGGGTGGCCGGTGAGCCTACGCTTTAGGGCCTGCATCGGACCGCTCAGCTTCGGCTGACCTTACGGCCAAGTCGCAGCAGCCTGTCCGGTGAGCGTCGCGCTCCAGTGCATACATATGGAGCGGGGCTGGCTGTAACTAACATTTAAAAGAGAATGTCAGTCTGCTTACCTGTGTGTGTGTGTGTGTGTGTGTGTGTGTGTGTGTATGTGTGTGTGCGCTTCTTCCCCCTCCATGCTGTCGGTGGACATTTTTCCGTGGTCCATGCCGGGTTCGGCCTCTAGTGACTGCCCGGCGGCCATCTTCCTGTGGTTTCGGCACCATTTTCTTGTTCCACACCCACTGGCCTCTATCGACTGATCGGCGGCCATGTTTGTAATGATCCACGCTGTATGTATATATTGCCGTTCGGCGGCCATCTTTTTGTGGTCTACGGCTGCTTTGGCCTCTATCTTCGGCTCGGCTGCCATTTTCTTAGAGCCCACATTATCTTCCATACAGCCGTTTGGCGGCCATTTTGCGAGAGTCTCCGGCCTCTAGGGTGCATTACACTGGCGCGAGAAATTCACACAGAAAGCACAGATAAGAGAAGCAGACTGACACACCAGCGGTGGAACAGCATCACAGGCGCAGCACGGCAGCATAGCGGTACTGATCCAAGGGTTGTGAGTCCTCTGGGTGACCCAGCATCTCTGCAGCACAGGAGGGTGGCCTATTGATATCTTGCCTGGAGCCCTGTGGGTGTCAGCGCGTGGTCAGCATGGCATCTGAGCCAGATGTCTTCTCCCCTGAAACACCAGATTTAGCAGCTGGTGCCCCTGAGGTGTCTATGAACGCTATGACGGCAATCCTAGAGGCGTTTGCTGCCAGGATGGAAGCAGCACACGGGAATACAGGGGGTAGTAAATGCCCCCGTCCCCTGCAAGCTTCTGGGGATAATTCTTATGCAGAACCAGGCCCAGCTACGGCTCAGGGCCCAGATTCTGACGCATCAAAGACTGCAGACCGTGACCGGACAGTGAGGATGACTCCAAGTCCAGGTCAGTACGCGAGACGGCTTTGGTATCGGACCTTATCACTGCAGTGCGGGATACGCTAAAGTTGGAAAATACTGCAGAAGCAGCAGAGACTCTGGTCCACTTTGGGTTTCATAGACCTGCCCGCACTGCTAAGGTGTTCCCTTGTGTGTCTTATTTTGATAAACTCTTATACAAGGAATGGGAGAACCCACTGAGGGTCTTTACAGCCCCAAAGAGGTTTGCGGTACGGTACCCCCTTGAGAGTTTTCTGAAGAAATGGACCTCTCCCCCTATAGTGGACCCTCCGGTGTCTAGACTTAATAGAGCCACCACAATTCCAGTATAAGGGGCTCCTGTTTTCAAGGACCCTGTGGATAAGAAGGCTGAAGCACTCGCTCGCTACCTATACTCAGTGGTAGGCTCGGCAGTACGCCCGGCATTGGCGGGGGCCCTAGTGTCTCGGACACTTTCTGAATGGGCAAGATTGCTACTCCAGGGGTTAAGGAGCGAGATGCTCCTCCTGATGAGATAACATTTGCCGACCAGTTGGTCCAGGGCCTTGGGTTTGTCTGCGAGTCAGACATGGATACTATTCCCCTGCTGTCAAAAGCTTCGGTTTATGCAGTAGCAATACGCCGCCTGATCTGGCTAAAGGGCTGGTCTGCGGACCAGACCTCCCAAGAAAGCCCTGTTGGCTCTGCCTTTTTTAAGGGCGACAGACTTTTTGGGGCCTCTATGGATGACATCATCAAGGATGCCACAGGAGGTAAAAGCACTTTGCTTCCTCAAACTAGCAAGGGTAGGGGCCACGCCAAGGGCAAGGGCCCTCCTTTACTGCACGCAAGCGTTTTTTTCGTCCCCCCTAGGGCGACAGGGAAAAGACCCCAGGCCGACAAGGCGCCTGCCCAAGGACAAAATCATCCTTGGTCCCGCAAACCCATCAAGCCTGCGGACAAATCTGCGTCCGCATGAAGGTCCGCCCCAACCCAGCTCTCGGGTGGGGGGACGTCTTCGAAAATTTGCGACTCAGTGGACAGCTCTAGTCTCTGACAGGTGGGTTTGCGAAGTAATCTACTCAGGCTACAAGATAATTTCTCTCTTGTCCACCGGACAGATTCATCACCTCCAATCTCCAGCTACTACCGACCCGTCGGGAGGCCCTGTATGGGGCGGTCCAGGGTCTAATGGAACGTGGGGTAGTTATTCCAGTTCCAGAACAGGAACGGGGTCAGGGTTTTTACTCAAATCTGTTCATTGTGCCGAAGAAGGATGGGGTTCATCCAATCTTGGATCTGAGCCCTCAATTGCTTTGTGAAGGTACAAAGATTTCGGATGGAGTCGGTTCGATCTGTAGTCATGGCTCTTCATCCGGGGGACTTTCTGGCCTCCTGGGACATCAAGGATGCATACCTGCATGTCCCCATATACTCCAGACAACAGAGGTTTCTGCGATTTGCGATCGGGAAAAACCACTACCAGTTTGTGGCCCTCCCGTTTTTTGCCTTGCCTCAGCACCCAGGACGTTCACCAAGGTGCTCGCTCCGATTCTGGCACTTCTAAGACAGCGGGGTATCGCTATCATGGGCTACTTGGACGACCTTCTACTGAAGGCCGCTTCAAGCTCAGAATTAGAGGTAAGTGTGTCCATTACCTGTCAGACTCTTCGAGACTGTGGTTTGGATACTAAACACGCAAAAGTCAGTATTGGTGCCCACTCAACGCCTAGTGTACCTGGGGTTGATTCCGGATTCCTCAGAGGCATACATTCCAGGTGTGGAAAAATGACAGGCGGACTACCTGAGCCTATGCTGGACCAGGGAGAATGGTCCTAGCACCCGGAGGTGTTCCAACTCCTCTGCCAAAGATGGGGCACACCAGACGTAGATCTTCTGGCTTCCCGACTCAATCGGAAGGTATTGAGGTTTGTTGCCCGGTCAAGAGACCCATGGGCAGACGCAACGGACGCGTTGGTGGCATCGTGGGGTCAGTGTCGGCTAATCTATGCCTTCCCTCCCTTAAGGCTTCTTCCTCTTCTGCTCCGCAGAGTTGAGGCAGAGGGAATTCCAATGATCCTAATTGCTCCAGATTGGCCTCGGCGTCCTTGGTACGCCAATCTAGTACGCCTAGTAGCAGACGTCCCCTGGGGCCTACCACTACGGAAGGACCTGCTATCGCAAGGTCCCATACTCCATCCAGCTTTACGGTCACTGGCTTTAACTGCATGGCTGTTGAGAACCAGGTACTGAGAGACCGGGGCCTATCAGATTCAGTAATCTCTACTATGAGAAGTGCTTGGAAACCGTCCTCTAGGAAGGTTTATCACCGCACTTGGAAGAGGCCTACATCTCCATGTGTGAGGAAATGAAATGGCATCCACGTACTTATTTGGTTTCCAGAATCCTGCTGTTTTTACAGCATGGGGTGGACCAAGGGCTTGCCCTAAGTACGATGAAGGGACAGATATCTGCCCTGGATGTCTTTTTTGTGCAGGGGGTTCGACATGTGGCCCCTCCGGTCCGTCCCCCGCTACCTCCGTGGGACTTGAACCTGGTCCTCTCGTTGCTTCAGAAGGCACCGTTTGAGAATATTAGAGATATTCCCCTGTTGACACTTTCTCAGAAAGTGGTCTTTTTGGTGGCTGTTGCGTCAGACGAGTCTCTGAGCTGGCTACCTTGTCCTGCAAGGCTCCCTATTTGATTTTCCACAGGGATAAGGTGGTGCTGCGGCCGCAGCCTTCCTTTCTTCCGAAAGTTGTTTCAGCTTTTCATCTCAATGAAGACCGTGTACTTCCATCCTTGTGTCCTCATCCGTTGAATCCTAAGGAGTCGGCGTTGCATTCCTTGGACGTTGTCCGAGCTTTGAGAGTATACCTATCTGCTACTTCCCTGTTCCGGAAGTCAGACTCACTGTTTGTTTCGGTGGCTGGTCCCAAGAAGGGCCAAGCAGTCTCGTCGGCCACCATCTCTAGGTGAATCCGACAGATGGTAATCCAGGCTTACGCCTTAAAGGGTCAAGCGCCCCCATTTCTGGTCACGGCGCATTCGACCATGGCAATAAGTGCCTCTTGGGCTTTCCGAACATCAAACGTCTTTTTCCCAACTATGTAAAGCGGCGACTTGGTCGTCCTCTCACACTTTCACAAAATTCTACAAAGTTGATGTTGCATCTTCGGATGCCTCTTTCGGCCGCAAGGTTTTGCAAGCGGCTGTTTTAGAGTTGCAACTCCTCTGTTGGAGTGCTGTTTTGTGTTTGGGGTGAAGTTTATTTTTATGCTGTTACCACCCCTCGTTTTTTCTGACACTGCTTTGGGACGTCCCATTTTGTCAATAGAGAGAGGCTGTGTCGGTCCATGGACGAAAGAGTAAATAGGATTTTTTACTCACCGTAAAATCCCTTTCTCTGAGTGCATGGACCGACAGCACCCATCCCTCCTTTTAAGTTTTTGTACTGCTTTTTGACAAACTGATCTGCGAGATGCAGACTGAGGGGATATACCTAGAGGGTCTGCCCCCTGGACGGTACTGTAGAAGGTGTGATGCAACACTTTTTACAAGTTTTCTGCCTAGTCACTCCTAATTAACGGAGAATACCCACATTGTCAATAGAGAAGTTGTCGGTCCATGAACTTAGAGAAAAGGATTTTACGATGAGTAAAAAATCCAAATTTTTCTGCCAGAATTTGTGGGAAAAAAACACCCTCAATGTTACAGATCAGTGTTCCTATACACAATCTGTCTCCTCCTCCCCTGCCAGAACGTGGATTTGTGCGTACACACACACATTCACACATACACCCTTGTTCTGGCTCTGTCAGGAGCGATCGCGGATGCCTGGCGGACATCATGGCCACCGGGCATGTGCATCGGCTCCTCAGTACCGCGGCGGGTGTACGCACATTAAAGTGGCCGCCCTGCAACTACGGCGATTTAGGGCAGGGCAGCTATTCCGCGGGCGGTTGGCAAGCGGTTAAGCTCTGTTTTGCATGAGACCTAATGTAATAACATAAGTTTCACTTTGTCATGTGTCACTTGGGGATTCTGCCTCCAGTCTTATTTTAGCTGAACAGAGTATGCTGTAGCAGCAGAGGCATTCCACCATTGGCACTCCGATTGGTCTTGCCTCAGTAGATTTTATCTGCAATACACAATCATTGGTCCATCATAATCCTACAATTCAGGACACAGGCAAGTATTCATAACCCCTTGGTTATAGGCTCGTACCTTCAAGTGATTTGGATGCTGGCAAAGCTTTCAAGGGCGTGCCTCCCCATGAACCCTACCTCACCCTGTTTTGCTGCTGTCCTAAGGTGATGGACCTCTCTGCTCCCTTTTGGAGAAATCACTCTCCACTTAGCTAGTTTGTTTTAGCTTCGGCTTCTTCAACTCTTTCATTTTTAAATAAGTGTGCACCCAGATTGCCACAACCTCTATAAAACCTTGGGAGCTGTACCCAGATCCCATGCTGTGGGGGCGGCCTGTAATGTTGCTTCAGGCACTGGATCCTGCATGGACACTCACCTTGGCATTTAATGCTACATGTTCTATACAGATCAAGGGCCATGATCCATCGATATGAAAACCAGACCCTGAAGACCCCCTTGGGGTTATGCACATTATAAAGGACGGCGCATTGACTTTATATCCAGCATCATGGACAAGTAAGACCTGGTCAACCTATATCTGGCTCTTGCTGTAAAAATTAAATGGAAAAAAGTAATCGTCCCAAATAAGTCTAAATATGTTAGAAAATGTAAAGGGATCCTTCTATTTTTAAGTTCTCAACACCCAAGTGTGCCACCACCTAGAATAAAGAGGACTCTTACTAGAACACATGGACCCTTTATGGAAAATTCAGGAAAGCTTAGAATTAATATGCCACCTGTAGGTTAACTTGTATCGCCACCAAATCTCCACCTGTAGACACCAGGATGTCCCATCCAGTAACATAAGATGTTCCACCAGAATATAAAGAAGAAACGGGAAGGCCCACATATCTGTATATGCAATTAAAAGAGAAGTATTTATTTTTATTTTTTTACAGAATCATACTTCCCTAGGTGGATGCAGCATCAGTCCGATGCTGCAGCTGTCCCCCGACACCTCTGCACTGAGAACTGAGCGATCGAACACTGCTGATGGCTCGGTTCTCTCAGCTCCCCGAGCAGAGAGCTGCTGACTGTCAATCAAAAGCTCTCCGCTCTGTCCCCCACGCTCGCTGGATCGTTGAGCAGTGGAGGGGTGGGGAGCGGCTGTCTCAGGCTCTCAGCAGGGAGCTGAGAGGCTGAGACTGATATCAGTCCAGGCACCTGGTGGATCCAGACTTTGTCGTGATGACGCGGTGCCTGGACTTCAGCTGAAAATGGGTCACAGGAGTGCGAAATTAATTGCACTCCTGTGATCCATAGGAGAAGCCCAGCCAAATGAGCTTGGGCTGGACTTCTCCTTTTTAAATGGCAAAAAAAAAAAAAGACTAGCCTCCCACAATGAGAAAAATAAGAGCTTGACTGTAAAATACCAGTCCCAGGATTTGATCCGACAGCTTCCTGTTTACAGCGTGCATGGTGACGTCACGAGTGAAAGTTCTTCCGTACTCGTTTCGTCACATCTGAGGTCATCTGGGCACCTTTTTTTTTTGTTCCCTGGGAAAGCCCTCCGCCCCCCTTTCATGTGTGGGGTACTCTTGGTTTTAATTGTATGCGGGTTTATCAATATATTCCTATCTCTCCATCTGTGGGTAAGGATGGTTACCCAGATCGTCCTCTAAGGGGGAATGCCTGTTTTGGGTGGTTATTGAACCCCCCTCTCTAATCGTATTGTCTGTTATGTGATGGACCCAAACTATTCCTTAAATTGCATTGAATGTGGAAGAGGGGGTGCAAAACTGGTCCCTTCCTTCTAGAATTTCCATTTCTTGGTGTTTCTCTAGGGCAGGGGTAGGCAACCTGGGGCCCTCCAGCTGTTGTGGCATTGCAAGGCTGGCAGTTACAATTACTGCCAGAGGCACGATGGGACTTTTAGTTCTGCAACAGCTGGAGGGCCCCAGATTGCCTACCCCTGCTCTAGGGGGGATGATATGAATATCCATTAGTATTGGGTTTGTTCCCTATAATCGGTATTCCTGTACCCAAATGATTACTGGGGGTTCTGTGATTATATCTCCCATAGAATGCTGTACTGGATAGGCTCATTGACAGGCCTACTTCTCCCTATATGTTGAACGGTTAGGGGGGGACAAAGTTTTGCACAATGGGACCCTGTTCTTGTTATGCTTGTTAATGTGGATAAGCTCACGGTTGTACGGAAAAGTTTTGGCATTGTTGTAGTTGATTCTCAATCTCGCCAGGCCTTTTTGGGCACAAAGACCTGTAAAAACTGTTAACAGTCCCTGTTCATGAACAATAGAATCAACAAACTATGATAATTAGATCACTCCAAAAAAGATTTAACTCCTCAAAGTATTTGCCGAACTCTATCCAGTGGATAAAGACCTCACTAAAAAGTGGTCTCTCTTCCTGTATTGGATCCTACATAGTAGGCGAGATTGAAAAAAAAAACACAAGTTCATCAAGTCCAACTTATGTGTGTGATTTTATGTCAGTTGCAGTCTGTTTTAAATAAACTTCTCAATGTACCTACTGAAGATGTTCCTTCATTTAAGGATTTTGAAATAAGAAAGTTTGAGATGCTTCTGAAGGCTCTCTTTACTCTGGCAGGCCAGGCCCTACAACCAGCTCTGGCTGCAATTTCAGTATATCAAACTGCAGCTAACTGGACTATGGAAATAAACAACCAAGGGGATCCTATATTCCATAATTGTGCTTGAATGGAAGCGGTTACCTTCTGCTCTGCTCTTTTTGTGTGTATGCCCTAGAACATCTCGTGACAAATTTCCAAAATGCCTTTATTCTCCATTCGCATACATAGAATCTTTTAGCTCAAAGCCTGGACAGATGAAGTTGCCTGCAAAAAGCACCCCACACGTATGCAATTTCAAGGAAGATGTCTTTTTGGGGAGGTACTTGACCAATTCATCAAACAGGACACAAGAGGAAAAGTTGTACTTCCACAGAGCAAGATTTCAAAACCTCAGTAGCCTCTACCTCAGTGGTTCTCAACTTTTCTAGTACCGTGACCCCTTGATAAAATTTCCCAAGTTGTGGGGACCCCTAACAGTAAAATTTTCGTAGTGTGGGTTGTCGGCACCCAAGGCAAGACAAGTATTTTGCTCCCTTAACCCAAGCACATTTAGCGCTCTCCGAGTCCATTCCACTCGTACAGTATTAAAACCCCTTATGGTACATTGTAGGATGTTCCACTCTCTTTGTTCTCTTTTCTTTCCCTTTTTATCTCTCTCTATCCTAATTTATTGTCCCCCCCTCTCTCTAGCCATCTTTGTAGTTCTTTCTCATTTTTTCTCTCCCTTTTTCTTTGTTCTTCCCCCTCTTTTTCTCTCCCTTTCCATGTATGTATTTTTATTCCTTCTCTTACTCCTTGGTGGGGGGGGGGGGGAGAGTTGGTATGAGTGGCAATGCTATGGGGGGAGTTCTGATCAACCAACTTAGGGGCTCTTGATCAAGGTCATCTGCTGATCTGAGAACTGTATTTGGGACTTTTAATGGCAACTATAATCACAGGTAGTGTTGCTCACTGTGTCTCCAACTTGGGGGTGTCTCGTAGCAGTGCCACCTATGCCGCAATCAGGAGGAAGGGTCTCCAGCCCCTCCCACTTCACATTCCTCACCAGTCAGCTGACCTCTAGTCTCTGCCCCCCAGTAATGCCGTGAACTGAATGGGCAGCTGCAAAGAGGCTGAGTGGGCGGCCGCGCGCTCCAGGAACATCCTAGCTGGGCAGCCGCAAAAAGGCTGGAAGAGCTGTGCGGGCTTCAGGAACAGCCCAGGATTCGGTGACCCTTGGCAAATCATCATTCGACCCCCAGGTTGAGAACCACTGCTCTACCTTCACAAAGGGCAGAGCACCTAACCACTCTACCTAGGCTTCAACTTCAAACACCTAAGTTCAACCCTTCCTTCCACTCTTAAGAGTGGGGAGACATTATTTTCTTTAAATCAAAAACGGTTTTATTGTACATGTATAAAATGGATTTGTGCAAACAGTAAGTGCAACATGCACTACAAGCAAAAAGAATGAGTGCATTGACAAGGTCATACAGAAATGAACATCCTGAGTACTTTAGAGGTTGGCATGGACATAATAACAAGCAGATACCCCTAAAAATTTGATAAGGTGTGGCAGGCATGGTTGGCATCGTCCTCCACGATGGGATGATTACCTGGGGACGGTTCTGGGGTGTTTGTTCCATTTTTAGTATAGATAGTTGGCCTCTGTTATTTAGAAAGAGATGTAATCACCTGCCATTGGTGGTAATGTAGTAATTTACTATTTGCGTTCGCCCTGCGTGGCCATGTTAGGTGGATTGGTGTTGTCACCGCTACTGAGTTTTTTCTGCACTTTAACAAAAACTTTAATAAAAAATAATAAAAAAATAAAATAATGATGAGGTACATAACATATGACAAACAATGGGAAAGGATCACCACATTTGCCAATACATGTAAACCCCCCAAAAATGTTTGTAAGAGCCTGAGTTAGAGACACGTAGAGGGGGTGCACTAAGTGTCTGTGCTAGGATATGATGACATGTTACAGGAAGTTATTCTGTGTTGGTACAGGTGGAAGACCAGCACTATGAATATATAGCACCTTTTTATAGGGAAGGGTGTTAACAGCCCCAATCCTTTTGTTGGAGGGCTGGGGGGAAACTCCTTGATCCAGGTTTTAGCAACTTGCATTCTAGCTGTGTAAAGTGTTTCAGGTATTTGTCCTCCACATAGATGGGAAGGAGGCCTAGTATACATTGTTGTGGGCGTAAGGACAGAAGGGAGCCCATTCGGTCATGGAGAAATTTGACCACCTGTGTCCAATATCCCTGGATGGAGGGGCAGGAACATAGTTAGTGATAAAATATACCTCTGGGGTCTCAACATTTTGAGGCACGCTGGACTATGATTTTCCCTATACCTAGAGACGAGAGTGGGTGTTTGATGAGATTGGTGGAGGCTGTATAGATGTGTGAGGCGGTCAGATAGTTTGGGGGAAACAGATTTGCACGCTCCTAAAATCTCACGCCATTTTTCGTCAGTTACCTCCCCTACGGCTGTCCAACCGGACTTCAGTTGGTAAACAAGGATGGTTGCCGAGGGCAACAGGAGATGGGTATAGAATACTCAGATGAGTTTCTTTGGATCTTGGCCAGTAATTATCTCCACAAAATATAGCGATTCTAGGCTAGGGATAGAGTCAGGGAATTAAGAGTTGAAGGCGTGATGGAGTTGGAGGTACCGAAAAAAACATAGGATTTGGAGTGCCCAATCACATTTTAAGTTCTTGGAACGATTTGACCGCACCATTAGCTAGCACATGCAAAAGGTAGGTGATCCCTTTGTCTATCCAGAGTGTATGGTCTGGGTTAAATGACAATTTGGGCAGTTGCGAATTGTTCCACTGGGGCGTATGAGCATGAAAAGGGGGAGCTTTAATTATATTCATGGCAAGCTGCCAGATTTTGCAGTGATGGAATAGCATGCAGCCCCTAATGCTACAGCGGAACAGCCCATGGGTGCCTCGAGAGAGGATTTGAAGGGCATTAACCTCTGGGTTAGGAGTTTGAGAACACACTAGAGTGGCGTACCTTTCCCCGTTGTCCTGATTAAAGTAGCAGTGAGAGTTGGGAAGCAATGTAGTACAGGGTGAGAATCAGGTAAGGCAGTGCTGCGTAAGTTTATGGGGCATTTCAGAGTTCGACGACAGGCACGACAAACAAATGTATTGGGCATGGATTTGAGGATGCGGGGTGGGATGTATAGAGGAGAATGTCAAAAGATGTAAAGAAGTTTGGGAAGGAGTATCATTTTTACCACGTTGATACGTCCCATAACCAGGTCTTGTTTTTGGACTTTAGAGTGTCATAAAGGGGTTCAAGATTAAGGCTAATATAATCCAGCAGAGAGCAGGATTCTTGGATACCCAAATACTTGATCCGGCTTGCTCTCACCAGAGGTAAGGACAGCTTGGGGGTGCTCCTATGCAAGGCAGCTGTTCGAGGGGCCAACGTTCTCCAAATAGAGGAGCATGTCATCTGCATATACATTTGTGCTCATAAGTTTACATACCCTGGCAGAATTTGATTTCTTGGCCGTTTTTCAGAGAATATGAAAGATAACACAAACTTTTTCTTTCACTCTCTCTCTTGGTTAGTGTTTGGCTGAAGCCATTTATTATCAATCAACTGTTTTCTCTTTTTTAAATCATAATTACAACAGAAATTATCCAAATGACCCTGATCAAAAGTTTACATACCCCAGTTCTTAATACCGTGTATTGCCCCATTTAACATCAATGACAGCTTGAAGTTTTTTGTGATATTTGTGAATGAGGCTCTTTGTATTCTCAGATGGTAAAGCTGCCCATTCCTCTTGGCAAAAAGCCTCCAGTTCCTGTAAATTCTTGGGCTGACTTGCATGAACTGCATGTTTTGAGATCTCCCCAGAGTAGCTCCATGATATTGAGGTCAGGAGATGGAGATGGGCACTCCAGAACCTTCACTTTATTCTGCTGTAGCCAATGACAGGTCGACTTGGCCTTGTTTTGGATCATTGTCATGTTGGAATATCCAAGTACGTCCCATTCGCAGCTTCTTGGCTGATGAATGCCAATGTTCAAGTATTTTTTTGATAACATACTGCATTCATCTTTCCATCAATTTTGACCAAATTTCCTGTGCCTTTGTAGCTCACACATTCCGAAAACATCAGCGATCCACCTCTTTACCTTTCATCATAGGCCTTGTTGACTCCTCTCCAAATGTAGCGTTTATGGTTGTGGCCAAAAAGCTAAATTTTGGTCTCATCACTCCAAATGACTTTGTGCCAGAAGGTTTGAGGCTCGTCTCTGTGGTGTTTGGCGTATTGTAAGCGGGATACTTTGTGGCATTTGCGTAGTAATGGCTTTCTTCTGGTGACTCGCCCATGCAGCCCATCTTAAAGTGCCTCCTTATTGTGCATCTTGAAACAGCCACACCACATGTTTTTAGAGAGTCCTGTATTTCACCTCAAGATATTTGTGGGATTTTCTTTGCATCCCGAACAATTTTCCTGGCAGTCGTGGCTGAAATTTTAATTGGTCCACCTGATTGTGGTTTGGTTTCAACAGAACTGATAGTCTTTACGTCTTATCCTGGGCTTCTCTTCCTGGGGTAAATCCTGCTTGGTCAAAGATGAACCAGATCCGCTATATGAGGTGTAAGTTGATTTGGCAATAAGCTTAGCATAAAGACCTATGTCAACTTTAAGGGAAATGGGGCGGTAGCTACCATGTAAAGATGCATCCTTGCCAGGTTGGGGTAAAATAACATTGTGTGCTTCCAGGGCCTGGGTGGAAAAAGAGGTATCACCAGAAATATAGTATTGCAGGTTTTGCTGAGGAATGATGAGAGTGGACCATGGCAAAACTTATAGGACCTAGCCATAAAGCCGTCAGGGCCAGACTTTTGTTAGGTTCAAGTGCTGAAATGGCACTCAGAAGTTCTTTCTCAGAAAAGGGTCCAAGTCTTCTGCTGCAGATCAAAAGATAGTGGGAAAAGCTGTTTCAGAAAGATAATCAGAGATTTCAGTTAAAAAGGTCTCCAGGGTCATATATTCAAGGGAGCATTAGTTAAATTATATAAGCGGTTATAGAAGTCCCAAAACAGCCCTGTGATTTCCTTAAAAGAGAAGTATGGGGGGGGGAGGGGCAGGGGGTTTCATACTTTGCCCAGGTGGAAGCAGCATTAGACCGATGCTGCATCTGTCCCCCGCTGCCTCTTCACTGAGAACCAGTTCTCTCACCTCCCCGAGCAGAGAACTGCTGCCTGTCAGTCAGCATCTCTCCTGCTCTTCTCCTCCATGCTCTTTGGAGCACTGAGCTGTGGAGGGGTGGGAGCTGTCCTCTCAGCGGCTCTCTGAGACTGCCATCAGGCCAGGCGGATCCAGACTTCCCAAGTCGGGATGATGTGCTCCCTGGACTGATTCCAGTGACGTCAGCGGAGAATGGACTTCAGACCCCTCTTGACTGAAAACTGGTCACAGGAGTGCAAAACGAATTGCACTCCTGTGACCCATAGGAGAAGTCCAGCCAAACAAGCCCAGGCTGGACTTCTCCTTTTTAATGTGATGTGTGATCCAATCTCCGTTCACTTTCGGAATGGAAGGAGACCCATTCTTAGTATGCAGAGCCCTCACTAACTGTTTACCAGGTTTGTCACCTTCCTTATTAAACAGTTTGTGTGTTGTCCTTAACTTCTTGCCGACCAGCGCACGAATATATACGTCAACAGCATGGCACGGACAGGCAGAAGGACGTACCTGTACGTCCCCTTTAATATTGTGGACGGGCGCGCGCCCGCCGTGAGCTTGACCTGATACCCGCGATTGTCTCACGGTGAGGAAGAACGGGGAGATGCTGATGTAAACAAGCATCTCCCCGCTCTGCCTATTGACAATGATCACTGCTTCCTGTAATCGGAAGCGGTGATTACTGTCTTGTCACACACAGGCCATCCCCCCTACAGTAAAAATCACTCACTAGGGCACACTTAACCCCTACTGCGCCACCTAGTGGTTAACCCCCCTCACTGACAGTGTCATTTTCACAGTAATCGGTGCATTTTTATAGCACTGATCGCTGTAAAAATGACTGGTCCCAAAAGTGTCCGATGTGTCCGCCATAATGGCGCAGTTACGATAAGCGCTGATCGCCGCCATTACTAGTAGAAAAAAAAAAAAAAAAAAAAAATATATATATATATATATATATATATATATATATATATATATATATATATATATATATATATATATATATATATAAATTTTATAAAGCTATCCACTATTTTGTAGACGCTATAACTTTTGCGCAAACCGATCAATAAAGGCTTATTGCGTTTTTTTTTTTTTTTTTGTTTTTTTTTTTTTTTAATACCAAAAATATGTAGAGGAATACGTATCTGCCTAAACTGTTTTTTTTTTAAATTATATATATATATATATATATTTTTTTTTTTTGGGGATATTTATTATAGCAAAAAGTACATTTTTATTTTTTTTGTTTATAGCGCAAAAAATAAAAACCACAGAGGTGATCAAATACTACCAAAGAAAGCTCTATTTGTGGGGAAAAAAAAGGACGTCAATTTTGTTTGGGAGCCAAGTCACAGGACCGCGCAATTGTCAGTTAAAGCGACGCAGTGCCGAATCTCAAAGTGGCCTGGTCATTTAGCAACAAAATGATCCGGGGCTTAAGTGGTTAATAGAGCACTTTGATGGAGGAGCAGTGTAACAGTTTGTGTCTAGTCTCCGATCAATGTTGTGTTTGAGACCTTTCCACAAGGGACCTGTTTTTATCAAGTCTCCTATTTGAAAGGAATAGGACTTTCTAAGCCTTGAACAATGTTTTATGAAAACACCTCTAAGTACACACTTTAAAGCTTCTCATTGGATGGGTAGGGGAGTGTCCTCATTTTAGTGGTCAGATTTGACATGAGCTATTGTCTCTGTAATTTCAGTGGTACATAGAATGTCTTGGAGTAGAGAATCATTCAGCTTCCATGTCCACTCCTGCTAAAATAGGTCGGGGAAAGAGGGGGACAAATGCACTGGGGGGTTGGGGTGTGGTCAGATCACTGGTCTATTTTGCTTTGAGACTGGAATATCAAAACTAACTGACTAGAAATAAATATTTTTGGGAATATGAATTGTGTACCTTTTTTATAGTAAGAGGCGTAGTCCCTGTGGGTAGGTCAAGAGGTCCTCCACACATCAACCAAAAGGTGTTTAGTGATTTGAGATTGTGAAATTGAGTTTTTGCCTGTAGTGGAATTAAACCATATGTTTAGAGGTACTTGCGACAATGGGTAATTTTGATCTTGGCTAGGTATGTACACATCCGCTAGGATATAGGTCTTGCCATTTAGTGTAATTTTCAAGTATCTACCCTCAGAATCGGAGCAGGTATCCAATAACTGATAAGCTAAGGATTTGTGGAAAACAATCAAAACCCCTCTAGATTTAGATTGCGCGTACGTACTATAACAGTTTGGAAAATACTCGTTATGAATAGTGAGTAGATAGGGCTGGGGAAAAAATCGATTTTAATCTTGAATCGAGTTTTGAGTTCAAATCGATTCAGATTTGAAGAAAATCGTTTTTTTTTTTTTAGATTTTTATTTTTTATTTTTTTTCCTATAAAGTTTCCGTAGCAGGGCTGCAGGGGGCGTATCCGGAATGGCACTGGGCGGCGTTACCCCAATTACATCTACTCTCCACAGCCGCCGCGAGTAGATGTAATGTAACACTAACCGCAAGCCGCCGTCTGCCTACCTGATCAGCGTGTCATGCAGACAGACGGCGGCGGTCATTGCAGTGTAAAAAAGCCGCGCCTCCCGAGTCCTCGTCTGTGATAGGCGGAACACTCAATTTCACAGCAGGCAGTGTTCAGCCTATCACGGACATCCTCTCATCCTCGTCTGTGTTATGAGGATGAGCGGATGTCCATGATAGGCGGAACACTGAATGCTGGGAATTTGAGTGTTCCGCCTATCAGACGAGGAGGAGGCGCAGCTTTTGAATACTGGAATGGCTGCCGGTGTAGCAGTAAAATCCGTATCCCATGAAAATCTGCATCAGGTACGGGTACAGTGATTTGAAGCACGGGCACAGTGAGGCACGGCACAGTGAGGCACGGGCACAGTTCAATTCAACTAAGAGTAACCAAGATTTTTTTGTTCTTTTATTAGCTAAATCCAAATACAGTATTAATAATTTGGATGTTTAACAATCTTTGTTGCACACTGACTTTGCAGTTAGAGAAAGGGTTTGCCTTTGCAATTTTGTTTGTTGATGCACTTCAATTAATATAATAAAAAAAAAATAATCGAATCGTAAATCGAGTTTTTTATAAAAAAAATCGCAGATTTTTTTGGGGGGGAAAATCGCCCAGCCCTATGAGTAGATCAGAGGTCTCAAACTGGCAGCCCTCCAGCTGTTGCAAAACTACAAGTCCCATCATGTGCCTGAATCATGACGTCCATTCAGCTGTGCTCCTTCAATGCAAGAGGACTGAATGAACCTGGGTGATGGGTGACAGTCAGGAAGGGTAGAGGGCGAAGTGCCAGGGAGGCTGATCCAGGGCTGGAGTATCCCAATAAGTATGCTCCATTGAGTGACATTGGTGAAACCAGTCAGGGACCAGCACTGCTGGAGCTGAGGGACTCTCCTAGCTGCCGGGGGAAGAACTCCTCCAGTGAGAGTGGGGGGGAAGCGAAGGGAAAGGAAAGACAGATTCTGGTGGTAGGGGACTCAATTCTTAGAAGGACAGAGAGGGCAATCTGTAACAAAGACCTGAAGTGCCGAACTGTATGTGGTCTACCGGGCGCTCGGGTTCGGCACATCACAGATCTGGTAGACAGATTACTGGGAGAGGATGGGGAAGACCCAGCTGTCATGGTGCACGTTGGCACCAATGACAAAGTCAGAGGCAGATGGAATGTCCTAAAGAACGATTTTAGGGACTTGGGAGCTAAATTGAGGAAAAGGACCTCCAAGGTAGTTTTCTCAGGAATACTACCGGTACATCGAGCCACACCAGAAATGCAGAGGGAGATTAGGGAAGTGAACAAGTGGCTGAAGAGCTGGTGTAGTAAGGAGGGGTTTGGGTTCCTGGAGGACTGGGCCGACTTCTCAGTCGATAACCAGTACTATAGAAGGGACGGACTGCACCTAAATGAGGAGGGCGCAGATCAGCTGGGAATAAGGATGGCCAAAAAGTTAGAGGTAGTTTTTAAACTAGGCGATGGGGGGGGGGGGGGGGGAAGGGTCCAGAGATAGTGAGAGTCAGCGGGGAACATATTCTAGAGGTTAGTATTAGGGGCATTAGTGGTAGGGTAACCAAAGCACATAAATCCAAGGTAAGTATAGTAGCAAGTCCTAGTTGCAATCTGGGAACACCCAAGAGGATAGTATGTGACCGGTCAAAATATATTAATGCATTAAAGTGTCTGTTCACCAATGCCAGAAGTCTGCCAAGCAAAATAGGTGAGTTGGAAGCTCTGGTGCATGAGGAGAGCTAGGATGTAATCGGTATTGCTGAAACTTGGCTTCATTCCTCACATGACTGGGCTATTAATATTCCTGGCTATGCACTCTTTCGGAAAGACAGGGTAAAAAGGAAAGGTGGAGGGGTCTGTCTCTACGTGAGAAGTGATCTCAAAGCGAGTGTGAAAGAGGACCTAGTGGGATGAGTCTGAAGCATTATGGGTGGAACTGCATACAGATGTGCGTAGTTCAAAGTTAATCATTGGAGTTTGTTATAGACCACCCAATGTTAATGAGGAGGTGGAGACTCGGCTCCTTGCACAGATGGAAATTGCTGCAAGGGCTTGGACGGTGATAATAATGGGGGGTTTTAACTACCCAGAAATTTACTGGAGTAATGTAACTGCTGGGACAGTTAAAGGGCAAAAATTTATAAACCTATTGCAGGACAATTTTATGGTCCAGTTTATTGAGGCCCCAACTAGGAATGATGCTCTGTTGGACCTGGTAATCTGAAACCATGCAGAGCGTATTACTAATGTTCAGATAAAGGAACACCTGGGTAGCAGTGACCATAACATGATTTCATTTGATGTTAGTTGTAAGCAAAAATCACATATGGGAAAGATAAAAACACTTAATTTCAAGACAGCAAATTTTCCAAGGATGAGGGCTGCTCTCCAGGACTTAGACTGGGATGGAATATTGGCATCAATGGGCACAGAACAGAAATGGGAATTCTTCAAAAAGACTGTTTGTGAACTCACTGCAAAGTATATTCCCATGGGCAATAAGTTTAAAAGACTAAAAATAAAACCTATGTGGCTCACTGCCAAAGTTAAAAAAGCTATAAACTATAAGAAAAGAGCTTTTAAAAAAATATAAAAATGAGGGAACACCAGTGTCATTTAAATGTTACAAAGAATATAACAGGATATGTAAAAAGGAAATCAAGGATGCAAAAATTGAAAATGAACGACGATTTCAAAAGATAGTAGGACAAACCCCAAAAAGTTCTTCAAATATATTAATGGTAAAAAGGTCAAGTCTGAGCATGTAGGCCCTTTACAAAATAATCTAGAGTGGGTGACTGGGGACAAAGAAGGCTAATTTATTAAATACTTTCTTCAGTTCTGTGTATACAAAGGCGCATGGGGGAGCTCATGTCCAAAATGGACTTTTTAATATCTTTATAAATGATATTGGGTCTGAGATCAAAAGTAACATTTCTGTCTTTGCAGATGACACCAAGCTATGCAGTGGAATAACGTCCTTACAAGATGTCTCCAATTTACAAGCCGACCTCAATGCTCTGTCTAATTGGGCGACTGTGGCAGATGAGGTTTAATGTTGATAAATGTAAAGTTATGCACTTGGGGGCTAAGAATATGAATGCATCATACATACTAGGGGGAGTACAACTAGGGGGATCTGTAGTGGAGAAGGATCTGGGGGTTTTGGTAGATCATAAGCTCAATAATGGCATGCAATGCCAAGCTGCGGTTTCCAAAGCGAGCAAAGTCCTTTCTTGTATTAAGAGAGGTATGGTCTCCAGAAAGAGAGATGTATATCATTTTGCCCCTGTTCAAATCATTAGTAAGACCTCATCTGGAATATGCAGTTCAGTTTTGGGCCCCAGTTCTCAAAAAGGATATTGGGGAACTGGAGAAAGTGCAGAGAAGGGCAACCAAACTGATAAGAGGCATGGAGGAGCTCAGCTATGAGGAAAGATTAGAAGAATTGAATTTATTCACTCTTGAGAAGAGGAGATTAAGGCCCCTTTCACACTGGGGCGGGCAGGTGCGGTGGCGGTATAGCGGCGCGATTTTCAGTGCCGCTATACCGTCGTTATCACCGCAGTATGCGGCCGCTAGCGGGGTGAATTTAACCCCCGCTAGCGGCCGAAAAATGGTTAATACCGCCGGCAAACCGCAGCTATTGCCGCGGTTTGCGGGCGGTATTACCGCGGTGTCCCATTGATTTCAATGGGCAGCTGCGGTAAAGGAGCGGTGAACACACCGCTCCTTCACCGCTGTAAAGATGCGGCTAGCAGGACTTTTGGAGCGGTCCTGCTAGCGCACCGCTTCAGTGTGAAAGCCTTCGGGCTTTCACATTGAAGAATACAGGGCACGATTTTTCAGGCGGTATAACAACGCTAATATTAACGCTAAACCGCCTGACAAACGTGCCAGTGTGAAAGGGGCCTTAGGGGGGATATGATCAACATGTACAAATATATAAGGGGTCCATATAGTGAACTTGGTGCTGAGTTATTCACTTTACGGTCAACACAAAGGGGAAGGGGGCACTCTTTGCGTCTAGAGGAAAAGAGATTTCACCTCCAAATACGGGAAGGTTTCTTCACAGCAAGAGCTGTGATAATGTGGAATAGACTCCCTGCAGAGGTGGTTCTGGTCAGCTCAGTAGATTGCTTTAAGAAGGGCCTGGTTTCTTTCTTAAATGTACATAATATAACTGGGTACCGACATTTATAGGTAAAGTTGATCCGGGGAATATCCGATTGCATCTCGGGGGGATCAGGAAGGAATTTTTTCCCCTGCTGTAGCAAATTGGATCCTGCTCTGCTGGGGTTTTTTGCCTTCCTCCTGGATCAACTGTGGGTATATAGAATTGGGTATATGGGATTGTACGATATATTTTTTTATTTATTTTTTATTTATTTTTTTATGGTTGAACTGGATGGACTTGTGTCTGTTTTCAACCTGAGTAACTATGTAAGCTTCCAAGAGATCGCAGATTCTTTGATTTCCAAAAAAAAAAAGAAGAAAAAAGTCAGAATACCCTTTTTCTCTTATCGTCCATGGACTGACACAGCTCTCATACTGTTTACTTGTGGGTATATGTCCCTGCTTGCAGGAGAAGACCTAGGCATAATGTTAGATGTTAGAAACATTCTAGAAAAAAACAGAGCTCAACAGCCCCACCCAGGGGGGCGGCCCCTCCGGACATTACCCTCCCACTTGCAGCCTCAGTTTTTTTCTGCCTAGCAGAAGGAGAAGACGTGGCTCTCTCAGGAGCCAGTCTCCTGGAAGATTTTACTTTTAATTTTGTATTCCTTTTGGGAATTGTATTTTATTTTTGAGACCTTCAATCAACTGTCGCCTGGGCTACAGGTTGGGTACACTGGTATCCTCGTAGTCTTCCCTGTCCGACCATCAAGCGTGCTGATCCTCGCCCTGTGTGCGTGAGACTCGGTTCACAACATGCCCCATGACTCCAGGAGTGGCCGGGTTGCTTTTAGCTCCCGCGGTCCTCTCAAGATTGAACAGTACCTGACTGACTATCTCTTGCGGTGGACCGGGCCGACAGCTACGCAGTACTGCTCTGTGATAGGTCTGTCTGAAACAAGCCAGTGGGTCCCTCTGGGACGGGTACGTAGTCTCTCCTGCTACAGGTGAGTACATGCTGGCTGTGTTTCTTTATATGTGTGGTTTCTCCCTGTCTCTTCCCCCCCCCCTTTATGCTGCTCTCTGCACCCTGTACTGGTGCTGTGCTGTTTTGGGGTGCTTGGGGGTCACTCTGGCCTGGCTGGGGGCGCTCATGTCTGTTTTAAGGGCCCTGGGGCAGTGTTCTGGTGTGTGAGTGTTGTACATACTGTTGTGGAGTAGTGGTTTACATGCATGCTTAGCAAAGCTAAGATTCACAGGTTCAGTTCCTGAGTGGGGCTGTTTGTGTTCAAACAGCCGCCACAGTCAGTGAGGGCAGGAGCTCCTGCCTTGTGGTTAGTGAACCGGACAACCGCTAAACATGTGCGCAATTAGCACTGTGAGGTATTTTAAATACACTAAGCTCGGCGGCCATTTTGCCGTGAATCGATGGCTCAGTAATGTATGCGGCCGGCGGCCATTTTCTTGAAGCCGTTGCGTTTTTGCTTTCAGTTTCGGCCTGTATCGGCCGCTGCTGCGGCGCGAATCTCACAATCTCCTCAGTCAAGTCTCCTCACTCTCCCCAGGCTTCACCCGCACGGCAGCGCGGTTTCATACAGCGGAATGAGCTGTAGAGGGGTTGGTGAGTATTCTGGGTATCCCCTCCTCAGCTTCAGCATAGCCAGTGGGTGGACTGTGTTATTAACTATGATAGTGTTTTAAAAGTCTGAGGGTGGCAGTATGGAGTCTAGTTCACCTGCTTCTCCACACTTGTCTGAGGCAACTGGTAGTGCTCCTCCACCTGCGGTCCCTAGCGACTAGTTGTCGGCAGTCTTGGAATCATCCTTGTCAGGATGGAAGCGGTGTGGGAGCGCAAGGGAGCTGTAAAGCGCCCCCTTCCCACACATCCTCCTGTAGGGGAGTGCTCTGTCTCAGATATGGGCCTAGCTATTGCTGCTCAGGACCCTAGCTCTGAGGATTTTCATGTTTTTAAACCGGTTATTCCCTGTGAGGAAGATCCCAGTTCTGAAAAACTGACAGGGTGCTTGTAAGTGAACTCATTGATGCTGTGAGGAACACTCTCAAGCTGAATGTTGAGGCTGAGGAACCTCAGGTAGAAGATGTCTCCTTTTGGTTCCTTTAAAGCCGTTTATTCAAAGTTTTTTTTCCATATGTGCCTTTCTTTTGATACATTCATTGACTAAGTCTGGGATAAGCCGCAGAAGACTTTGACGGTCCCGCAGCGCCTAGCCATGAGGTTACCCCTTTTAAGGAGGACCTGGTTAAGAAGGGGCTCTCCACACAGTGGTCAACCCCCCGGTCGCCCGTTTGAATAAGGCTACCACGCTCCCAATGGAAGGGACTCCTGCATTTAAGGATCCCACTGACAGGAGGTCAGAAGTGGTGAGTAGAACTATGTTTACCTGTGTCTCAAGACACTCGCAGGATGGGCAAAGATTTTGCACCAGACGGTTTAGGAGCATAATCTCCCTCCTGAGACTATTACCCTGGCTCACCAACTGGTGCAGGGTTTAGTCTCTGTGTGCGATGCCACTTTGGATGCGATCCCTTTAATTTCTGAGGTCTCTATCTGCTGTGGTGCTGCGTCGCCTTATCTGGCTGAAATGCTGGTCGGCTGACCTAGCTTCCAAATAGCTCCTGGCTGACTTGCCCTTTAAAGGGCGGTGGACTGTTTGTGGCCGCCCTGGATGCCATTATAATAGATGTCACAAGGGGTAAGAGCACCTTCCTTCCTCAGTCTGCTATGGAAAAAGGAGCCCTACCGTAAGCCGGGCCCTTCCTTTCCGGCAAAGGAGGAGTTCCTTCTCGTCAGTCAGAATCCACGGGTAAGCCCTCCCAGACTGGAAAAAGTGCGGCTGGGGGACGTAAGCCTACCAAGCAAGCGCCCAAGCCCACCACCACATGGAGTCTTGTCCCTGCCCGACTCTGGGGTGGGGGGACGTCCTTGCAGGTTCACGGTTCGGTGGACCTCCCAGATCTCTGACCGGTGGGTGTGCGAGGTGGTCACCTCAGGATACAGGATAGAATTCCGTTCCTGGTCCCCAGACGGATTCTTTCCCTCAATTCTCCCTCTCCTTCCTGCCCGTCGGGCGGCCCTCTTAAGGGTCATACAGGATTGATCAGGTCCGGAGTGATTGTTCTGTTTTTGTCACAAGAGAGGTTGTTCAGGATTTCTACTCGATTCTGTAGTCACAAAAGGTTGACGGGGGTTCGGCCAACCCTGGGCCTCAAGGCCTGAATGCCTTTGTGATGGCGTGAAAGTTCTGCATGGAATCCATTTGCGCGGTGTTCACTACACTCCTTCGGGATTTTCTGGCATCCTTGGACATCAAGGCCACCTACTTGCATGTAAAGATCTGCGCACGTCAACAGTAGTTTCTGCGCTTGCGATCGGCGAAGACCACTATCAATTGTGGCTCTTCCCTTCGGCCTAGCCTCGGCACCAAAGGTTTTTTTACCAAGGTGTTTGCTCCGGTTCTAGCCTTGCTGAGACAGCGAGGCATTGCTATTATGGGCTATCTGGACGATCTTCTAAGAGTAGACAATGGCTCAGAATTAGAAGAATTGTGACTTTTGTCAGTCGGACCCCTAGGGACTTCGGGTGACTCCCGAACATTCAGAAGTTGGTCCTGGTCCCGTCTCAGCATTTGGAGTATCTCGGTCTGATCCTGGACTCCATGGAGGCGTAGGTATTCCTAACCCTGGAGAAGTTACTGACTTTTCAGTCTGTAGTGCAAGTCCTGACGTCTCGGAAATGGTCATCAACCTGTTTTTTGCATGAGATTCCTGGAACGCATGAGGGCCTCGTTCGAGGCTGTTCCGTATGCCCTATCACACACAGGCATTACAGTAAGAGATCCTGTCCACTTGGGACAAATCCCTGTTATCCTTGGATCTTCAGATCCAGATTAGTCGCCCACTCAGGGCGTCCCTGGCGTGGTGGTTGGGGTCCCCGGCTCTTCGGTCCGGGAAGTCGTCCCTCCCCATCCAGTGGACGGTGTTCGACGGACACCAGCCTGACGGGCTGGGGTGGAGTCTGGGGAGTCCTGTCAGCCCCAGGGCTTTGGGCTCCGGACGAAGCCCGTTTTACGATCAATGTTCTGGAAATACGGGCAATCAGAATATGCCTCCCCACGTGGTCTCTATCGGCTGTCTACGTTCAAGCGTAGACAATTGGCAGGCGGACTATCGGAGTCGCCAGACGCTGGACCAGGAGAGTGGTCCTTACACCTGGACATACCAGATGTGGACCTGAGGGCCTCTCGACTCAATCTTAAGGTGTCAAGGTTTGTGGCCAGGTCCAGGGATCCTTGGGCGGATGCCTCGGATCCGTTGGTGGGCCCCATGGGGTCATTATCACCTGATATCTGTTATGCTCTGCTGCAGCTACTTCCTCGACTACTGCACAGGGTTGTGGCCGAAGGGATTCCGGTGATCCTCTTGCACCGGGTGGATCTCGGCGTCATTGGTACGCTGATCTGGTACGTCTCATCAAGGACGTTCCTTGGCGGTTGCCAATGAGGGATGACCTTATGTTTCAAGGTCCTAATTTTCATCCTGTTTTACAGTCTCTGACTTAACAGCATAGCTATTGAAAGCCAGGTGCTGAGTCCGAGGTCTCTCGGATTTGGTAATTTTGACCATGTTCAGGACACGGAAGTCTTCCGCTTGAAAGATATATCACCGTACCTGGGAAGCTTGCATCGCTATGTGCAATGAGCTGGACTAGCGTCCACGGACGTATTCTGTCCCCAGTATCCTGCGGTCCTTGCAGCGTGGTGTGACCCAAATGCTTGCTTTGAGTACCATTAGGGGTCAGTTTTCGGCCTTGGCAGTCTTCCTTCAGCAACCGCTAGCGGATCATTTCTTGGTAGCACCTTTGTGCAGGGGGTTCGCCATGTGCTCCCTCCTGTTGCAACCTCCTCTCCCTCCTCGGGATTTGATTTTGGTGCTCTCGGTTCTCCAGGAACCTCACTGTGAAAATATCAGAGATATTCCCCTCTTGACCTTTTCTCAGGAGGTGGCCTTCTTAGTGGCCATTACTTCTGTCAGACGGGTGTCTGAGTTGGCGGCCTTGTTCTGCAAGTCGCCCTATTTGGTCATCCATAAGGATAAGGCCGTGTTGCGTCCGCGACCTTCCTTTTGCAAAAGGTGGTCTCGGCTTTTCACCTACATGTGGACATTGTCCTCCCGTCCTTGTGTCCTCACACATCGCATTCCAGAAGGTTTGCGCTTCACACATTTTATGTGGTATGTGATATGACTCACTAGGTGTCTGTCTCTGGTCCGAAACAGGGCCGAGCGGTGTCGTCGGCCACCTTTTCTAGATGGATCAGACAGACTGTTATACAGGCCTATGCCATTAAGGGGGTGGCCCCTCCCTTTCCGGTTACGGCGCATGCCACCAGGGCAATTGGTGCTTCCTGGGCCTTCCGACATCAAGCATCGGTTGCACAAGTGTGCAAGGCGGTGAGCTGGTCGTCCGTTCAAGCCTTTTCAAAATTCTATAAGGTTGATGTGGCTGCATCTTCGGATGCTTCCTTCAGCCGCAAAGTGTTGCATGCCGCTGCTTAATGTTGCAACTCCTCCGTTGAGGAGCTCTGCTGGTTTGGAGTGAAGTTTTGGTTGTTCCTTTACTATTTGCTCCCACCCTTTTCTTATACTGCTTTGGGACGTCCCACACGTAAACAGTATGAGAGCTGTGTCAGTCCATGGACGATAAGAGAAAATAGTATTTTTGTACTCGCCGTAAAATCAGTTTCTCTGACGTCCATGGACTGACACAGCACCCACCCTTCCTTTTAAGGTTTGTACTGCTTTGTTACGAACTGAGGCTGCTAGCTGCAAGTGGGAGGGTAATGTCCGGAGGGACCGCCCCCCTGGGCGGGGCTGTTCAGCTCTGGTTTTGTTCTAGAATGTTTCTAACATCTAACATTCTGCCTAGGTCTTCTCCTGCAAGCAGGGACATATACCCACACGTAATCAGTATGAGAGCTGTGTCAGTCCATGGACGTCAAACGGATTTTACGGTGAGTACAAAAATCCTATTTTTCCGGAGACGTATTTCCGTACAAATTATCCACTCCAGGGGTCTCAAGCTAGCGGCCCTCCAGCTGTAGCGAAACAAGAATTTCCATCATGCCTCTGCCTGTGTGAGTCATGCTTGTATTGGTCAGCCTTGCAATGCTTGATGGGACTTGTAGTTTTGCAGCAGCTGGAGGGCCGCCAGCTTGAGACCCCTGGAGTAGATTATTTGTACGGAAATGCGTTTCCTGAAGAAAGGGTATTCTGACCTGACCTTATTTTTTGGGGGGTAAATCGAAAAATCTGCGATCTCTTGGAAGGTTCATTCAGTCCTCTTGCATTGAAGGAGCACAGCTGAATGGAAGTCATGATTCAGGCACAGTACCTGGGTCCTGTAGTAGAAGAAAAGGGACAACAAAAAAAGGGGGGGGGGGGTGGTGGGGGAAGAGAGAAGTAGAAGGCAAAAAGGATTTGAGGAACTAGAACTGTGACCAAGAGTCTATAAAGGAGGGGGGGGGGGGGGTAGGTTATCCCAGTCTTGGGGAATGAGAAAAGGAGAAGGTGATCTTGACCCTACTCTGTTATAGCGAGGACAAGGGAAGGGGGAGTATACCCTCTAGGAACTAAGAGGTGGCTAAATATAGCCCACTGTAATTTGTGAGCATCTACATTAAGAGATGAGGCAGGATCCCTGTATCCTAGGTTGGGGGGAGTCATGCAATCGCATACAGCTGAGAATTAGGTGCTGCGTGATAGACCAGTGTGAAGAATGAAGCTAAAACCGAGAAAACTGCATTAGCTATAAATATATAAGCAATCAAATGCCCCAAAAATAGAGGTAACATAACAGGCTTTATACATGGTGGCCTTAGTGGGAGCTGGTGTGGAGCACCCATAAGGAGTTCCATGTGGAAAAATAAAAGGCAGCTGCATCTAGAACCTGAAGTTATCCAAATGGGTCTCAGCCTGGCAGGAAGCCTTTATCTGTAAGTGGAGACTCACATCTGAATAATAAAAAAGTAATGAGAATTGGCCTCTTTTTTTTTTTTTTTTTTGCTGGTAGCATACGTTAAATGCCACTTGCGGTGCTATCAGGCATTCCAGAGGCCTGTGTGTGTTGAGTGGGACCGCTAGTGAAGCTCTCTGGAGAAAGGATCATCACAGGATAGACCAGGTCAGCGTCTGGAAAATGGTGTGCGTCGACTCTCTGTGATAGTGGTCGCAGGACAGGTGTAATGTCAGTCGCCAGCTAATCCGGAAGGTCAAAAGGTTCCACATTCAGAAAGTATAAAAGAGCTGGAAGCTGTCCTGGACCATACAGAGAGAATTTGTCACCACTCAGGTGCTCCAGGAGACCGAAGGGCAAGCCCCAGACATAAGAGCCACCACAATCACGGATTTTATGCAGAAGAGGCTGTATTTGGCAGTGCGTCGATAGAATTCTACAAGTTAATTCAGAATAAAATTGTACAGTGCCTTGAAAAAGTATTCATGCCCCATGAAATTTTCTACGTTTTGTCATGTTACAACATTTTTTAGTGGGATTTTATGTGATCGACCAACTCAAAGTGGCACATGATTGTGAAGTAGAAGGAAAATGAAAAATGGTTTTCAATTTTTTTCTTTTTTTTTTTTTCTTACAAGTACTGTATTTATTGGCGTATAACACTCACTTTTTTACCCTGAAAATAGAGAGTAAACTGTGCCTGCGTGTTATACGCAGGGGGCTGTGGAAAGTTTTTTTCCTGAGCCTTCCCTCTTAAAGTTAGGGTGCGTGTTATACGCCTGTGCGTGTTATACGCCGATAAATACAGTAAATATCTGAAAAGTGTGTTGTCGTGTATTTGTATTCAGCCCCCTTTACTCTGATGCATTAAGATTAAAAAAAAAATTGTGTATCCAGCAACCCCCCTAATACTTACCTGAGCCCCATCTCGATCCAGCGATGTTGCATCAGAGACTCGGCTGTCCGGACTCTTCCTCCTCATTGGCTGAGACAGCAGCAAAGCTTCATTGGCTCCCGCTGCTGTCAAAGTCAGTGAGCCAATGAGGAGAGAGGGGGGCGGCCCGCGTCTGAGTCAAAATGGACGCATGGAGCTGCAGCTCAAGTTGGGTGCCCACATGGCAAGTAGGGGTGCCGAATTTAATCAGTGCATCGCGATTCGGGTGCCCCCGATGCGGCATCGATCCAGGCGACCCTAATAATCTATGTTTACCCCCCATTACATCTACTCGCCGCAGCTGCCGCGAGTAGATGTAATGTAACACTAACAAACTGCAAGCCGCCGTCTGCCTACCTGAACAGCGTGTCATGCAGACAGACGGCGGCCATTGCAGTTTTCAAAAGCCGCACCTCCCGAGTCCTCATTGCCTGTGATAGGCGGAACACTCAATTTCCCAGCAGGCCGTGTTCTGCCTATCACGGACACCCTCTCATCCTCGTCTGTGTTATGAGGATGAGAGGATGTCCGTGATAGGCGTAACACTGAATGCTGGGAAATTGAGTGTTCCGCCTATCACAGACGACGAGGACTCGGAAGGCGCTGCTTTTGAATACTGTGGAATGGTTTATTTAAAAGTCAGAGCTTCTATCAGAAAGACAGACTCTGTCCTATTGCTAGGGCATTGTTGAAGCATCTTGCTTCAAAGTCCACTACTGTCAGGTGGATAAGACAACTCCTCTTAAGAGTTTACACGCTAAAGCAGGGGTCTCAAACTGACTGCCCTCCAGCTGCTGCAAAGCTACAAGTCCCATCATGCCTCTGCCTGTGAGAATCATGCCTGTAACTGTCAACCTTGCAATGCCTCATGGGACTTGTAGTTTCGCAACAGCTGGAGGGCCGCCAGTTTGAGACCCCTACACTAAAGGATAAAACTCACTCCACCAGATTGGTGGGTGTTTTCTTGGGCATTCTGGCATTAACTCTGTTTCCCAGCTTTGCTAGGCTGCCACCTGGTTTGCTGTTCATACTTTATTTGAAGTTTTCCAAGGTCGCTGTCCAAGCCTCCGCAGATGCAGCTTTTGGCCGAAAAGTCTCACAGCAGCGCTGTGACTTTTTTGTCTGTGGTCACTAGTTGTTGTTTGGCCTCTTGGCACAGTTGTTTGCCCTGTTTATTTTTTTATTTTTTTAATCAAATCTTTTTTTATTCTTGTTTTACACCACATAAAAAAACATACGTCCATCATCCTTTACGTGTCGCATTGTATAAATCAAATATCACAGCGATAATACATTCCACAATTCCTTCTTCCATTCTACCCTTACATTCCTCTTGTCCCTCTTCCCTTCAGCGGCTTCACTTTCACTCCTACCCTTAATGTGCTTCCACTTCTATCCATTGTTTCCACATAGTTTTGAATTTCTTGTTATTTCCCCTTTTAGTGTATATGAATTCTTCTTTGTTAATCATATCCTCTATCGCATTCCTCCATTCTAACACTGTGGGGGGTTTACCGATTGCCATTTCTGCGCAATAAGTTTCCTTCCCCGGAACAAACACCTTGTAATTGCCGGTTTTTGTCTCCTGCTACCCCCCTTTCTTCCACGAGGCCCAATACACATGTCTTAGCCTCTGGCTGCAAAGCAGTCTCAAATACCAAGTTTATTTTTTCCACAATCTCCTTCCAATACTGATATAGCTTGGGGCACCTCCAGAACATGTGTGTTGGGTCTCCCCTGTCGTTCCCACATCTCTGACATCTTGCGTCCTGCCTCCTACCAAACTGGAACATTCTTTGAGGTGTGTAGTGTACTCTATATATCAGAAAAAGGTGGGACACTATCTGCGAAGGGTACAGTGACACTCTGGATCCTGCTTCTAATATGCTTTTCCACTGTTCCCCCGACAGTGGGCCCACATCCCTCACCCATTTGTCCTTGTTTTTAGTGTCTAATTCCGCACCCTGGTCCACCTTCTATATACCCGTACAGCTCTGAGATCATCCCTCTAGAGTCTTCTGCGTTTACCAGCTTGCGGAGAAGAGGCATGTCATTCCATGCTGGTGGGCCCTGTCCAAATTGTGCGTTCACCGCATGTCTAACTTGCAGGTATCTGTAAAAGGATCTGTTTGGGACTGTGTATTCTTCCCTTATCTCCTGAAATGATTTAATTCGCCCTGCTTTGAAGATACGTGATAGTAGGTGTATTCCACCTCTATTCCATTCTTCAATTTTTCCCATGGCTTTAAATTATATTAGATTGTTGTTATCCCATATTGGGGAAAATTCAGAAAATCCACTATATCCCAACATCCTCTTAGTGGTCTCCCAGCATCTTACCATCAGTTTAGTCGTGGGGCACCTAGAGCAAAAGGAATCCGCCTCTACTGCCTCAACCATTGTGTCATGGCTGGTATCGTTACGGATTGACCCTTTTTATAGCTTCTCTGCCTGCGGATAAGTTACTACCCCGCATATGCTGCATTTGTGTGGCCAAGAAGTAGTGTCTCGGGTTTGAAAGTGCCACTCCCCCCTTCTCTTTTGGTTGCTGTAAGATTCGGAGGCGGGTCCTAGCTGTCCTCCCCCTCCATATCAGTTCCCTGAATAAACTATCAGTTTTTTTAAACCAGTGTTTGGGGATCCATACAGGAGAGTTGTGCAGGATAATACAGGATTTGTGGCAAACCATCTTCACCAGGTTGCACCGACCAGCCACGGAAAGTGGGAGCCGGTTCCAAACTCTGCACTTCTGTCTCAGCTTAGTCAACAGAGGTACTAAGTTTCCATCTATATACTGCCCTGGGTCTCTTGTGACAGTTATTCCCAAATATTTCATTTGGTTCACGACTTTCACTTGAGTTATCTGGCGCGACAGTGGGTCTATCGGCAGAAGTGCTGATTTGTCCCAATTAATTGTTGGCCCTGAAAATTTGCCAAACGCCCCTATTATGCCCATCACTGTCTCCAGTGATGTCTGTGTATCCCCTAGAAAAAGTAAGATGTCATCCGCATACATTGCGATCTTCTCCTCCCCCAGTCTCCTCCTAAAACCCTGTACTTCCGGGGATGCCCTTATGGCGATAGCCAGTGGCTCCAATGCGAGGGCGAAAAGCAGGGGCGACAACGGGCACCCCTGCCTTGTCCCCCTCTCCAACCGGAACCACTCCGAGCACTCGCCATTTATCCTCACCTTCGTACAAGATTTTTATCCATTGGATAAAGTTAGGACCAAACTGGAACCCTACCAGCACCCTCAACAAGTAGTGCCACTCCATGCTGTCAAACGCCTTGGTGGCATCCAAAGACAGAACCGCTCTAGACCCCTCTTCCTCTATTGGCAGCTGTATGTTTAAATACGTTCTTATATTGGTACTTGTGGATCTACCTGGAATAAATCCAGTCTGGTCCGGGTGTACCAATTTTGAGACCAATTTATTTGGTCTCATTGCCAGTATTTTGGCTAGAATCTTCACGTCTCAGCACAATAAAGATATCGGCCTATATGAGGATGTCTCGAGTTGGTTTTTCCCCTTTAGTAGAATGATAATTGTTGCTTCTGTCATAGATGCCGGTAGCTTCCCTTCCTCTGCCGCCCAATTAAATACCTCCAGGACTCCTGGGAGCAACGCCTCGCTGTAGGTTTTGTATATTTCAATTGGCAGACCATCTGGCCCTGGGGCCTTTTGGCCTGCCATATTGGCTATCGCCAATTGTAACTCTTCCAGCGCCAGCGGTGCCTCCAGTCTCTCTTTATCTTCCTCTGATAACTGGGGGATCTGCAGTCCTTCAAAAAAGGTCTCCATTTCTCCTTCTACACTGCTATGCTGCGTGCTACTATACAACTGTTGATAATACTTTCTAAAGACCGCTACTATTTCCGGGGTTCCGCTCTTAATTTCCCCGTCCTCATCATGGATTGCCAGAATGACAGATAGGGGAGCATTGGCCCTAGTTATTAGGGCCAAAATTCTACCCACTCTCACCCTCCCCAAAAAAGGTCTGCTTTTGGAACAGCCTTTTATTTTCCGCCTTTCCCAACAGCAGCTTTTTATACTCTACCTGTCCTCCCAGCCGTTCTTTGTGTCTCTCCAAGGTTGGGTTTTCCACATAACTAACCTCTGCCCTTTTCACCTTTTTCCCTTGCTGCCCCCTCCTTGGAGCGTTATTGTTTTTTCATGAGTGAGATTTTCTGAATTAAGACTCCTCCTCAGGAATGCTTTCAGAGTATCCCTTATAACCCCCCCTGATGCTGAGCCTTTATTCAAAGTTATAAACTCCTTTATACTAGCAATTATCGCCCCTGGCTCTTTAATTATTTCCAACCAAAATGGGTTTATCTTCCAATCCCGTTTGTTGTGGCCGCTACCTGTCATGATTTCAAAAGTCACTGCTGAATGGTCCGAGACACTTCTGGGTTCGTATTCCACACCCCCCCCCCCCCACTTCCCCCAGTGCTTCTTCGTTGCAAAGTACAAAATCTATCCTGGACAGTGTCGCATGCGTTTTTGAGTGGCAGGAAAACTGTCTTTCCCCCGGGTGTCTTCCCCTCCACACGTCCACCAGCCCCGTCTCCCCACAAAATTGGAGAAGGGGGCTGCCGGGCATGCGGACGGCGAAGGCCCCGGCTGGGAATCTATCCAAATTTTTGTTCATTGTCATATTAAAATGCCCCGCCACTATAACAGGTATACCCATCTTGTCCATAACAAATTCCAATAACTCCCAGAGTTTCTCTGTGCTAAACGGGGGAGGTATATAAATATTAGCCACCACATAGTCCTTTGTCTCTATCCGGCAAAAATGGAATATATACCGCCCCTTCGAGTTCACCTTGCTCTGCCAGCAGAAAAACACCAGTCCAGAATCCAGCAATACACTTACCCCCCCCCCCCCCCCTGAATGGGAGGTGTAAGTCGAATGGTATTGTACCTGGTATCTCTTATGCTTTAGTATGCTAATCGTCTCTGTCCAGGTGCGTCTCCTGCAGGCACAGCATCTTAATATTACCTGCTTCTGCCGTTGAAAAAATTGCTTGTTTTTTGACTGGGTCTTTTACCCCCTGGACATTCCATGAGCACACCTTAATGCTTCTGGCTGGATTTGGGGTTTTCTTCCTATTTTCCCTATTATCTATCATCTACCCCTTTTATCCCTGTTTTTACAGTGTACCACCATAACTTCCATATACCTTGTTTTTTAATTTTCCCCTTCAAAAAATTATATGCTACTTGTGGATTCCCCCTTATATGTGCTTGTACCCCTCCCCGACATTCTTCCCCCGCAATCACACCTCTTCATCCATTCCCCTACCTTGCCCTCCCACCCACCCTCGCCTCCCTCTGCCCTCCCACCCCCTCCCCCCTTCTTTGCCCTTTTTGGGCGCTTTTTTGGGGACTTCTTAAGTGACCGTAACTACCCTTTAGGATGTGTTTTTGTTATCTTTCCCCCCCCATTGACCCTACCTTTAGTGTATTGTTTTCCAACCATTCATGACAGTGTACATTCTTATATCCCAAAATAATTCCTAAAAAAAAAAAAATACACTTTGCTCAACCCCGTTTCCTTTACCATCCCCCCTCCCCCACCCATGGCCAACTGTGTCCAAATATCCAAACGTGTATTGATGTAAAATAAAAATAAAATGGCAAAAAATAAAAAAAAGGTGATTTAGAGGGGGGGGGGGGGGAGGGGGCTTATGAAACCCTCCTACTGTAATTTCCCCTCATTCGCATCCAGCCATGATGGCAATTCAGCTGGTGTGCTAAAAAACATGTTTTCCCCCCTTACTGTTACCCGCAAACGTGCTGGATAAGAACATTGCATATTTCACTCTGTTTTGCATTAGTCTGCGTTTGCATTCATTAAATCCTGCCCTTTGTCTCTGAATTCGGGGGAAACATCCGGATATATTGAGATTCTTGCGCCTTTGTGTTGTATTTCCTTCATCTCGCTTGCCTTTTGAAGAATGATCATTTTATCTGAGAAATGTAAGAGTTTAAGAAGCATTGGCCTTGGTGGACCTCCTTCCACTTGGACCCTAAAATGGACTCTGTGGGCCCGCTCGATCGAGAAAAACCTTGATAGACTGTCCTCTCCAACCACGCTTTTGAGCCAGTCTTCCATAAATTTAGTAGGATGGTTGCCTTCACTTTTTTCGGGGAGGCCTAGTACCCTTATATTCTTCCTGCGTAGTCTATTTTCCATATCATCAATTTTACTGACGCACATGCTCAGCTGATCTCTCATTACTTTCATCTCTTTTCTCATTGGACTAACTTCGTCTTCCAACTGGCTCCTCTAGCGCCGTTGTCCGAGTGCCAATTCCCTGTACTTCATGTTTAAGTGCAGACATGTCCTCTTTAATATCTTTCAGCTGACCAAAAATATCAGTTAATGATGATTTACAGATATTGATTGCTTTCATAGACGGCTCCTCCTCCTCCTCCTCCGCTGTTCCTGTGGTTACCTCCCATTGTTTCTATAAGTGCCTTTTTCTTTGATTTCTTTGTCCCCGGGTTACTTAGTGATAGTGATTACTGGTGTCACTGGCGCTGATGCCTGACCTTTTCTCGGGGTGTTTGGCTGTGACCCCCCTAGTCCCCTTTTAGGAGTCTGACTAGCAGTATGCGCTGGGATATGTGCAAATTTTTCCAGCTTTGCTGCGGCTGCTGCCTGGCTTGCCTTTGTCCCCCGCGAAGGCTGCATCTGTGCATGTTGCGGTATCCCGGTACTCGTGCACGCCCCCTCTTTCCTCGTCATTACCGACAGTGTCCCCGGCATTATAAGCAAAAGAGGGGAGGGGGGACGCAAAAAAAGGGGGGGGGGGTGAGGGAGGACTGTTTTTTTACTGCCTAGTTTTCTCCTATGAGCAGGAACATAACCCAGCTTTTGTGTTTATTCAGCTGCAACAACTCTGCATGCTAAGATGAACCCCACCACGTGTTAACTTTTTAGCACACAGTTCTCTGCACATACGTTGACACACCCCAACACCTCCATTGTCTTGGAAGTACTGTTTCAGTTTCTGTGGGACCATTTCCTGGACACAGTTTTGATATCTTTTCCTTCCATTGAGTAACACAAGAATTAATAATATTCTATAACAGGTGGGTCGTGCTACTGCCTTTAAGTTTGAATGCTGGCAAAACCAAAAAATTAAATGTTGGGGCTAGTCAAGCGCCACCCCTACTTCAGCCATCACCATCCATGTTTTTTTTTTCCTCTAGTATCCTAGGATGTAGCTCTGCTGTGCAAAGCCCCTGTGCATATTTAACTTTTATTTTTATTTTTTTTTCAATCTATTCTCAACCAAAATATTTATTGTAGGCCAAACCTGGATCCTGCCGGACCGAAGTTGGCCGGGTTTAGCCTAAAATGTCTAACGCCTCATACACACGATCCAATTGTTGGCCAACCGAGCTTCAGATTTTTGACTTAAGGGCGTGTGCCTAGATCTTGTCTTGCATACTAACAGTACACAATTTTCATGCAGCAAAAACGAACGTAGTGACGTACTACGAGAAATTTCAGCTCTTGATCACCACCCTTTGGGCCCCTTCTGCTAATTTCGTGTTTGGTGAGCATTGATTCCGAGCATGCGTGTTTGTTCTTTCAACTTATGTGTGTCGGACTTGTGTACTGACCATCAGAAAATCTGATAACCAAACGTCCGCCTGAAAATTTACTAGCCTGTCCTCCAACATTTCTTGGCTGAAAGTTGGACAACAATTGTCAAAAGGAGCGTACTAATGGTAAGATTTTAGGACAACAGTCTGTCAACAGACAATCCTCTGCCAACAATTGGATTGTGTGTATGAGGCTTAAGTCATAAATTCAAGAAAACCGTGCTGTTACTGGTAAACTGCTTATATATTTCAGCATATACAACAAATCACGTGCAATCCCATAAAATGTGCAAATATAAGCAGTGTGCATTAAGTGCTGAGCAGTGGCATCAAATAAATAGCAGCGTCCAAAAAGTGTCTTATGCTCTGTGTGCCCTTCTGGCAACCCCCAGTGCTCTTCCATGTGCCCCCACTCACCAACAGGTATTCACCAACAGGTATTGACTCCTTATTTCTCATAAGTAGGTCACTATGAACTAGTATTCCATTTTTTCCACTATTATACCCTGCTCTCCACTTGCATAGCGTCCAGAGATTTTAAAGAGGAACTGCAGTCTGCTCACATTATTTGTAATAAAAACAACTTTGCCATTCTGAAGCTCACCTCCAACCATTTTGCATATTTTATATATACTGTGATTCTGTACTGGCCAAATATGCTGCAAAAATCTCCCTCCACTAAGTCTGGCTGCATCCATTTTAACTGTGGGCAGCTGAAGCTGCTGCCTGTTCGCTTCCTGGATTTACACAGATGCACACCTCCAGCTCTGCATCCCTGTAGCTCTCATCGGCCCTCTTATGACGGCTTCCCCTCCCTGGCAAACTTTCACGAGAGTGAGAGACAGAGCTGTGCATGATGTCATAGTCCTAGGTTATAAACAGGAAGTGGGCTGTATAAGGTATTTACTGGCAGAAATTTTTTTTTACTATCCAAAGTTAAAACAACAAGGGAAGAAAATGTAATGGATGGAAAGTTGAAAAAATGACTGAAGGTCAATTCTGTATTCACATATGGTATAATAAATAAAATACAGGCCAGGGAAACCATCATAGCACAATAAGTTTTATTTATAAAATCCCCAAAACACTTGTAAGTAATTCACCTACATACTGCGCCCCCCTCCACCTAGAATGACCAGCTGATACTGCATATAGGAAGAGCCGCTGTTCTGTGCCACTATGGAGCCAGCATGCACTCAAGATGCCGGAAGTGATGTCAAACAGAAGTCCCCCCCTCTATGCGTTTTAGCGCATCCAGTACATCGTCGGGAAGCAGGCTGTTCATTGCATTGTGAGCCAATCTCTTCACGCACATCTAGTAAATGTAATCTGTCTGCCTCATCCATGTTGGTTTTTTCACAATCACATATCACTTTGTGCTTCATCTCCATCAGTTTTTTGTCTGGTTTTTGTTGCCTTGTCTTGTTTTTTGCCACTTGGCTCTTCTATGACAGTTTACAAGCATTTTTTTCTAAATGCAAGTAGTGGCACATCCTCTGCCATGCCTAGTTTTTTAAACATTTACTTAGTAGATTAAACTTAGCAGACTGAAATACTGCAATTTTACCACCATTTTCTTATTGGGTGGTATGGGTTAAGGCTGAGGGAACTGTATGTTGACCTTGTTCACCAAGTGGAGTGTTGCACATGTGCACCCTGTGTACTTTCTCCCGTTGGGGCTCCTGCTTTTCAATTTGCACCTGCTTTGCTAGTACATCTGGAATCTTCAGGTTCTTTGTCTTATTCCACCGTCTGCCTATTTTGACTTGATCACCTATGGCTACCTGCTGCTCTCAGCATCATTTGGTTTGTGAGTACCTGAAACATTGCCTCGCTTTGGGTCTAGACGCTCTGTGCAATTTGTCTTGCATAAACGCACAGAGGGAAGTCTGGTGACCTCAGATCATCCTTCCCTATAACCAATTGTAGTAACCTTCCTTCACAGGACACAGAGGACTTCAGGAGAGTGGACACTGGCCAATAAATAAGAAATCCTGCCCAGGCATAACAATTTCTAGTTCAGCTAAGCCTTTTATGCTAGTGTCCTCTGGTCCTGGATTTGCATCTCTGTGTCTCTTGTGGACTATGTTCTTGTATATTCGGGACTGTTCGGAACGCCTACGGAAAGGGCAGAGGTGGGCTGTATCTGTATCAGTCGCTGTCGCCAGCAGACCAAGATGTACCGGCATACCCCACTTTTAAGTACACAATGGGGTTAATTTGCTAAAGCTGGAGAGTGCAAAATCAGGCTCACTTCTGCATAGAAACAATGAGCTTCTAACCCCAGCTTGTTCAATTAAGCTTTGGTAATAAAACCTGGAAGCTCATTGGTTTCTATGCAGAAGTGAGCCTGATTTTGCACTTTCCAGCTTTAGTAAATGAACCCTATTGTGTAATTAAAAGTGGAGTATGCCTGTACTGTACCCGCACAGTATTTCCTATGTAGTGGATTGTCTTCTGGGTAGTTTGAACTGGGCTTGCATAAAGCAGTGTGGTGCTGCGCATGCGTCTGCTATTTTTTCTTGACCCTTGGGCGCAGGACATGTCTTGCAGTACGTGAGCTACACAGCATGGGGATATTGGACCACATTGCAGAATTGCACAGCAGCATTGCTGCTTATTCATCCAGGTACAGCAAGTATTGTTGGTGACTGTTGCATAGGTGTTCTGACTTAGACCAAGCTTCTCTGGTGCCCACTTAACTCTGAGGTTCAATGGCCTGTTTATTCCTCAGCAAGCTATGGCGTTAAGCATGCAGGGAGGTTGGTGGGGGAGGGGGGAAGATATTGTTGCCTCCCAAATCCCTTTTATCAGGTAGGGAGGAACCCTGCAGAGTTCACCCTCAATGGCTCCTATAAAGGTCAGATTATTTCTGAAACCATTATCTGGTATTTCCAATGTTTCAGATAACAATCCTCCTCGTACATTGTGTCAAGAGTGGAATTTCCGAGCGACCATATCTTTACAGCATGATCAGATCTGAGGGGTTCTTGCTTGCAATGCCTGGGATGCAAACGTGGGCACTTTCCTTTCCCCTCCTCCACACAGGTAAGGTTATAGAGACCCTCTTCAAGGCATCCTTTGCTCTGGTAGGAATGACCCTGCAGAGTGTGGTGGCTTTCCACTAAGCATTGATTTATATGGTGGATGCATTGGAAGGCTCCATAGGCAGTTTTCATGGGTAAACACCATGTGTGCCCACATAAGGATCCTGTGGCTAAGTGTTGGTCAACAGAAGTTTTCTGCCCTTCGAATGTGTTCTCTTGTTCGGACCATCTATAAATGCTTTCATCCAGGGGGGGGGGAGAGACAACACTCTTGCTCTTGCGGGACTTCTTGGTCTTGGCAAAGGTGAACGCTTCCTGTATGGGCAGAAGTTTGGAATTTGTCATTTTTGTTTTTGTCAGTAGTACTGCCTCTTGGTACGGCAGAAACTCTGACGGGGCATCTGATCCACAGCAAATTTTAAATCTTTTCTTGAGGGACTCGGGTCCTAGCCCTCTGTTATTGTCCCTAAGTACTGTTTGCTCACAAAACTGAAGCATAACGGTTTGAGACCGAGCTATGCGTGGCCTGGCTTAATGTTGTGTTTTTTTGTTTTTTTTGTTTTGCCAGTGTCCAAACCACTTGAAGACAGCAGCATATCCAACCTGTAATAGGATATTTTACGATCTTATGTCCCTCAATGGACTTCAAGAAAGATTATAGGATAAGCAAAACAAACGTCATTTCTCTAGTCATCTTCCAGGACGGCACACCTGAGATGATGGGTTCCACCTGACAGGAAACGCAATCAACAGAGTTTAAAAGGCCCCACCCTTCCCTCTGTCCCTCAGTTATTGATTGTGTTTCCTACAGGATGGCAGTGAAAGTTTATTTTTTTCTAACCTTAAGGACCAAGGTCTGGGACCGAAGTCCCCCCCCCCCCCCCCTAGAATGTCAGACCAAGAGCAGCCAGTGGGGGCTGCAAAGTCTGACAGAGCCTTTACTCCTTTTTAGGGGGGGGTCCCCCCTTTCCATACATTCTCAGGGGGAATACATAACCGATGTTTCAAGAATCCCCCTGAGAAACTGGTGGCGCTGGACACTGAGTGTGTCCATAACCCCAGAGACCTTATATCCCACTCTCTCCTCCTACCTGACAGTGATGGATGGCGTGGGGGAGCCGCTCGGATATCCCCCATATGGGGGAGGAAGTCTCGGTAGCTGGCGGTGCTGTATCCTGATAGATGCAGAAGCCCAGAGATTTCATATCTGCCGCGGTGCTGTCCTCGGAATCGTTTGGCGGCCATTGCGCATGTCCGGATGCTGGGTGCCGGAGGGCGCGCTCGTGTGACATAATTTCCGCCGCGCCCGGACTACAACAAAATGGCAGCGAGCGGCGCGGGGGACTGTGGCGTGCGGTAGAGGAGCGGTAACGGAGCGGGAGTCAGCGGTTCTGTGTCCCCCCAACCTGCCCAGAGCGATCCTGCCCGGTCGGGTGGGCTACCTAAAGCGGCATGGAGAAGGAGGATGGACCGATTCCGGCATCAGAAATCACCACAGGGGGTGAGTGATTCAGCTGGTGGGGGGAGAAGATTTGGGGTGGCCCTATTTTTCCCTCTCCCCGCAAGATACCCTAGGGGTAATGGCTTAACAGGGTTTATTTGTCCTTTTTCAGAGACTGAATGCCCTGCCCAGGGGACGACCAGTAGGTCTAGGGCTAAAGCCAGTAGTAAATCTAAGCGTTGTGGGAATTGTAACGAAAAAACCCTTTTGCCTCAAATGCATTTACAAACTAGCAGGAAAGGAGATGGCACAGGCTGTGAAGGAGTGCAAGGCACTACAGGCCGAAATGTTAGCTACCCTTCAATCCTTCAAGGCTACGGTAGAGAAGCGACTAGAAGCCTCCTTGGGTAGGGAGAGCTCCCCCTCTCTATTGGGAACTCCGGCAGGTTTTACCGAGGTATCCCAGGGACAGTCTCCTGGTGACTCTGATGAAGAGGTGGAGACCTCAGACCAAAGCTTTAGAGAGGAAGGAGAGGACTCTGATCAGGATAGTCTCTGTGAAGCTAAACCTGGGAGACATCTCTTTGCAGCGGAAGATATGGAGGGTCTCCTCAAGGCTATCTATGCCTCAGAGGACATTCAGTTACCATCCACTCAAATCTCAGCACAGGATAGAGTGTACAGGGGACTGGGCAAAGCTCAGGCCAAATCCTTCCCGGTACATCAATCTCTTAAAGAGATAATTATAAGAGTGGAAAGATCCTGAGCGCAAAGTGTTGAAGCTTAAAACCTGGAAGCGCAGGTGCCCCTTTAAAACTGAGGAAGAAGAAAGATTCTTCAAAGTTCCACGTTTGGATGCTTTGTTAGCTCAAGTTTCCAAATGTTCGGATTGTCATTTTGAAGATTCCGGAAATATTCGGGATCCGATGGACAAGAAATCAGAAACCTTACTCAGGAGAGCCTGGGACGCCAACACTGCTGCTATGGGCCCAGCATTAGCCTCCGCCTGTGTCGCCAGAAATGCGGATGCATGGGTTCACAGGCTAATGGAGCACGTAGCCCATGAGAGTAAATGTAAAGAGGTATTAGATTCTCTGGACGTGGTTAGCAAGGCAGTAGCCTATTTAGCGGATGCTGCTGTAGAAACAGTCAGAACTACTGCTAAATCGGCAGCCCTTCTTAATTCGGCTAGAAGAGCCCTTTGGGTAAAGACGTGGGATGGAGATGTGACATCCAAGTCTCGTCTTTGTGGTATACCCTTTGAAGGAGCTCTGCTCTTCGGTTCAGACCTAGAGCAAGTTCTGTCCCGTTCTACAGAAAAAGGCAAAAAAATTCCTACCAAACCCAAAAAGGATAAAGGGAAGAAATTTTTTCGAGGGCCCCCCTAAAGACAATTTTAAGGGGAAAGAGGAGAAAAGAAAAGTGGGGTTTTGGCAGAGGCAGGAAAATGTGGAATCCTTTTCTCCAGGCCCTGTACTTCTAACAAGGAGTCCAAATGACGCCAACATAAGAGTTGGTGGGAGGCTCTCGTGGTTCATCCCTCAATGGGAAAACATCACGCAGAGCCCTTACATCCTAAATCTGATAAGGGAAGGTTACAAATTAGAATTTCTGTCTCTTCCGCCCCCAAACTTTGTTCTTACTCATCTCCCCAAAGACCCATTGAAAGCAAGGGGCCTGTTGGAGAGTGTCCGCGAACTAGCAGTGGATCAGTGCGGCCGGGGGTTTTATTCCCACATATTTGTGGTACCAAAACCATCCGAAAAATTCTGATTGATAATAAATTTACGGAAACTAAACCAGTTCTTCGTATACAAAAAGTTCCGGATGGAGAGTATCTATACGGTCAGGCACCTTCAAGAAGGATTTTTCATGATTACCTTAGATTTGAAGGACGCTTACTTGCATGTCCCCATTGCCCCAAAACATCAGAAATTCCTGAGGTTTGCAGTACAGACAAAACAGGGCGTCCAACACTGGCAGTTCAAGGCACTCCCCTTCGGACTAGCGGCCAGCCCGAGAATCTTTACCAAGGTTCTGGCCGAGGTGGTGTCTTTCTTACACCTCCAGGGGATAGCCTTGATCCCATACTTGGACGACATGTTAATCTTCGGTCCAGCTCTGGAACAACTCAAGGCAGACCGAGAAAAGGTGCTGTCCACCCTAAAATCGCTGGGGTGGTTGATCAGCCGAGAGAAATCCTCCCTGGACCCCTCACAATCCAAGGTGTTTCTAAGGTACAGGCTAGACTCAGTCAGCCAGAGAGGATCTTTCTTCCACTGGAGAAGATCTTAACAGTGCAGAGAGCAGTGTCTACTCTCCAGGGTGCAGGGGAGGCCTCTCTAAGGACCGTTATGAAGGTTCTAGGGCTCATGTCATCCTGCATTCCAGCGGTCCAATGGGCACAGTTCCATTCTCGGGGGCTCCAGGGATTCCTTCTCTCCTCCTGGGACGGAAGAAGAGAATCCCTGGACTTAATGGTCCGCCTCTCGGAAGAAACAAAACACTGCTTAGACTGGTGGCTGAACCCCGGACAACCTGTCGGGGGGTCGGTCATGGGCTCGGCAAAATCTGCTGATTCTGACCACGGACGCAAGTGCCTGGGGCTGGGGCGCTCACATGGGAGATCTCTTCGCCCAGGGCCCTTGGGACCGGGAGCAGAGCAAAGCTTCCTCCAATTTCAGGGAGTTGTTAGCGGTCGGAAAGGCGTTAAACTTTTTCTGAAATTGGGTCCAGGGAAGGGAAGTACAGATCTTCTTGGACAATGCAGTGGCCGTGTCCTACCTAAACCATCGGGGGAAAAAGGTCCAGCAAGCTGATGAAACTAACCCAAGAAATCCTGGGGAAAGCAGAGAAATATATTCTCTGTTTCGGCAGTCCATGTGAAAGGGTCCCTCAACATCCAGGCAGACTTTCTCAACAGACAGCCCATTCATCAGGGAGAGTGGGAGCTAAACACAGAAGTTTTCTCTCTGGTAAGGTGACACTTTGGCAAACCAGAGATAGACTTGTTTGCCTGCAGGAAGAACAGGAAGGTTCACAAGTACTTCTCTCTTACAAGAGAGCAGGGATCCCGAGGAATAGATGCCTTAGCTCAAAATTGGGAATTCTCTCTGGCGTACGCGTTCCCTCCCCTGATGCTCATTCCCCGGGTATTGCAGAAGCTATCCCGTTCAAATGGGTGCCTTATTCTGATCGCACCCTGGTGGCCGAAGAGGGCATGGTTCCCCACACTGAGGAGGTGGTCGATTGCTCCTCCGCTGCATCTCCCGTCCAGACGCGATCTCCTCTCCCAAGGACCAGTCTTCCATCCCGATCCAGGGTTTCTTTCCCTGACGGCATGGTATTTGAGAGGGAGATCCTCAGGCGTAGGGAATGTTCGGAGAAAGTGATTGACACACTTTTGATGAGTAGGAAGCCAATCACTAGGCAAATCTATGCGAAAGTTTGGAGAGTCTTCTCTCGCTGGGCCCAGTCTAGAGAAGGTTCTCCCCAAACAATCTCGATGGTCCTGGATTTCCTCCAAGAGGGAACTGACCAGGGCCTAGCAGTCAAGACCCTCAGGGTCCAGCTTTATCAGTGTTTTTTTGACCAGACTGGCCTTAAAGGACTGGTAAAGGTACATGTTTTTTCACCTTAATGCATCCTATGCATTAAGGTGAAAAAACATTCGACAGTACCGGCCCCCCCCCCCCCCCCCCCAGCCCCCGTTTTACTTACCTGGCCCCTCGAAAGTCCCGCGCTCGTCCCCGTCATCCTCTTCGGTTCTCAGCCTGGCCGCCGATTGGCTACACTGGATGGATTGAAAGCAGCGCAGCCATTGGCTGGCGCTGCTGTCAATCACATCCAATGACGCGACGCGCCGGGGGCGGGGCCGAGTGATAAAGTCGGCGGCTATGGCCGCCACTGTATCACGGGAGCGCACCCGCAATAACCGCACCATGCGAGCTCGCTCGCATTATGGTGTGGAGTCCTTGCGGGGAGGAGCCAAGACAGCCGCCGAGGGACCCCAGAAGACCAGGATATCGGGGCCACTGTGTGCAAAATGAGCTGCACAGTGGAGGTAAGTATAAACTGTTTCCCTTTTTTTTGCAAAAAAATAACAAGCTTTAGTGTCCCTTTAAACCCACTGGTAAAGAGATTTTTGACAGCCAGGGAAAGGGTTACCCCAGTGAGAACAAACCGGTTCCCACCTTGGCATTTATCCCTGGTATTAGATGCTCTAACCAAAGAGCCCTTTGAGCCGTTGGCTCAGGTTTTGGTTACGTTTTTGTCACTTAAAATGGCCTTCCTTCTGGCAATCACCACAGCCAGAAGGGTTGACGACCTACAAGCTCTGACTATAAAAGACCCATTTTTGTTGCTTCTAGAGGACAGGGTAATCCTCAGACAGGATCCTTTATATTTGCCTAAAGTGACCTCAGAATTTCACAGGTCACAGGACATTATTCTCCCCTCCTTTTTGTCAGAATCCCAAAAATGACAGAGGAAAAGTTTCATTTATTAGACGTTAGAAGATGTCTTCTAGTCTATTTAGACAGAGTGAGTGAGTTCAGGAGATCAAATCATTTATTAATTAGCTTCTCCGGTCAAAAGAAAGGGCTTCAGGCTTCTAAACCTACGATAGCCATGTGGATAAAACAGACTATCGCAGTAGCTTATGATCAGTCAGAAAAACCTGTTCCAGCTCATATTAAAGCTCACTCAACTAGATCTCTGGCGACCTCCTGGGCAGAAAGGGCAGGCGCTTCGATCGATCAAATCTGCAGAGCAGCAACTTGGACGAGCCAAAATACCTTCCTGAGACACTACAGAGTGGAGCTGTTGTCCCTTCAGGACTTGGCGTTTGGCAGGAAGGTCCTACAAGCGGTGATCCCACCCTAAGGTAGGCCTGAACTTCTTGCTCATCTTCTCAGGTGTGCCGTCCTGGAAAATGACTAGAGAAAAGTACCAGTTACACTTACCGGTAACAGGTTTTCTAGGAAATCTTCCAGGACGGCAGGCCTACTTCCCTACCCTTAATTGTTGGTGATGTTTTATTCTCACAGAAGGTACCCTCTGACACCGGTGTGGGCTTATACTTCATCATAACTGAGGGACAGAGAGAAGGGTGGGGCCTTTTAAACTCTGTTGATTGTGTTTCCTGTCAGGTGGAACCCATCATCTCAGGTGTGCCGTCCTGGAAGATTTCCTAGAAAACCTGTTACCGGTAAGTGTAACTGGTACTTTTCCATTCTACCCTCCTACCTCCACTCCTCTCCTACATATATCCTTCAAATTATTTTTCTGTACATACTGCCCGTTATTCTGCCATCCGCACTTCTTTCCTGCACATAATGCTCATTGTCATACCCTTGGCACTGTTGTTCTGCAGATACCGCATGCTGTCACACCATCCACACACCTCTCCTGCACATATTGTATGCTTTCACACCCTTTGGCACTCCTTTCATGTATCTTAATATTATAATAACCTTCAGGTGACTGGACACTGGCAAGGTTATGAGAGCTCGCCCTCCTATACCACCACTCATCTCACAATTTAGTGCCACTTCTCATTCGAGCACTTATAAGAAACTCAGGCACTTGGGTTGCTGTGTATTTCTTCTGTACCGGTTTACCCTGTCTCCCACATTCTCTCTAATCTGTATAATATTTCTGTCCCTCAGATGTAACTACAGGGAGCTTCATGCAACATCCTTGCTAACTATGAAAAGCTCATTGGCTCTCCCCACGCAAGCTGATTTTCCTCCATCCTGCCATACCCCTTTGAGTACATAGGGACCTGCAAAATCTTACAAAACATAAATGAACAGAATGAATGTGAAATAATGTAATGATTGGGTTGCTTCTAAAAGGATTTTTATTCCTCCACCATCCCCACAATTAGATGTGGCTGCACTAATACATGCCCAGATGACTTCACACCGCCGTCTCACAACGATGCACCTGCTGCTGGATCATGCGAAAAATCAAAGCTGCCGGAACCATGTTCAGCTACGGGGCTTCCCCGGAGCCACTGTGTGGGGTGGGGTGGGGTAGAACTTCAAGGCAACCATATATTCCATTCTGAACCCATTGCTTGACAATCTACTGACCTTGGAGCTAGAGTTGGATAAGGATACAGGGTTCACATGCAGGCCCCTCCACTTCTCCCATAGATGTGCTAGCCAGAATCCATTTTTACACCATAGAGGAAAGATCATGTGCAGGGCATGGTCCAGAGTTCCTGTGGACTTTGACTGGGCAACGGTCCAGAGTCTCTTAGATTTATCCTGCCGGAAAGCCTGCCATTGGAGATCTTGCAAAACTCAGGGGGGCACTTGCCGTCGGAGACACTCCTTTTGACTTTCTGGTATGCAAGGACAATCATTCTTTTGCACTCCACACGCGTGAGCAACTCCCAGATTTCTTCACCCCTCCCAGAGACACCGGAGGTCCTGATTCCTGAATGCTTGGACTTACCAGATGGCACTGATGGTTCATGTCCCCTACTGCCAAGGCCGCAAAGAGTCTGTAGACCCAAGGTCCATTATGTTTCTTTCCTAATGTAATTTGGTCCCATTTTTCTTTGCTGGTACCTCATGGCTCACCTCCAGGGGGCTTTGAGTGGGATCTTTTTGGGGGAATTATTTCTCCACTGTTGGTTTTTACACCAGTTTACGTCCAATCTTATCCACTAAAAACAGACGGATGGGATACATTCCCCTTCTGTTTAGCGGATTGGATAGCCATCGGGTATAAACGGACAGGTGGTCATTTACATCTGGCCACCCATAGAGGACGGGGCTCTGTCTGCTCTGCATGAGCGTACATGAACCAGTCATCCGCCTGCTCAGTGGGGATCAGCGGACAGATCCCCTGTTGGGTAAGTGGACTCCTGGCGGAGTCCGTCCTATGTGAAAGGGGCCTTACTGTTCACCTTTTGGAGACTTTGAGGGCGGTGGAATCTAAAGTTTTTTGCATTTTGTAATTTCTAGTGTTTTGACTTTCAACCAGATGGTGGACAACATGTCCCTGGGCCTAGACTGACACCTTTGTTCTCACTGGAGGAATCACACCATTTCTGAAGGACCATATCTGCCCAGGATCATATTAAGATCGTCTTGCAGGGAGTGGGAGCCATGTCTCTGTTTCCCTTCCTGTTTCACAACCCTTTTTCACACCCCCAGCCACTCTCCGGGGTCTTCTCTAGAAGGCCGCCCCCCCCCCCCCGGTATTCCCCTTAAATCAATTGATCATGACTGGGACTTGTTTGACGTCTTTGAATGTCAGGGGTTGGAGCATCCTGGAAAAAGTATTCCAGACTTTCTCGGATCTTAAAAAGCTCTGTACACAGAAACTCAAGAAACTTACTTTAGACAGGACAAGGTACCGAGGCTCACCAGCAGGGACTTCTCCTGGGCCTATCACTGCAACGCTCCACTTTCGAATTCCTAAGGTGTCAGTACAGTATTAGCATTGTCAGTTCCCTAGACCTATAGAGACACCTGTATGGGACCCAAGGACTGCTACATACTCCTTAAGGGTGATCTATGGTCTACCACAGTGACCCTAGTCGATGTCTATTTTCCAACTTAAGGTCTCAGTTTTCTTTACTATGTGATGCCAATCCTAATGGATGGTATCTTCGTGATGGGTGGAGATTTAAATTTCTTCCCTGAGGCCCTGCTGGATGTTTCCAGAGGTTCTTTCCACTTATACTCAGATCTAAAAAAATTAAATAAAAATTAAAACGCCGCTCCAGATGCTTAACCTGGTTGATCCCTGGAGATTGATGCATCTAACAAAGGAGGATTACTAATCGGTAACGCTTACTTCAGGATCAACTTCTTTCCAAGTCAACATTAAGACCTACCCTCACAGACACAGAAACCCAGTTTATACAGCTAAAAGAGGTAAGCTATACATGAAGTGACAGCGTGTCTGTGATTCTTTCACATGCACAATGCATTTGTTTTGGGGAGGAAAACCTGGAGATCATTTTTAGGAGCACATAAAGAAAGCAAGGGCATATCCCATTGTGGAAATTGTAGACCCATTGCTGTACTCCATGTAGAGCTAAAAAAAAAAATTCAAAAGTTCTGTCAGACTATTTCCTCACATCTCAAAATGAATTTATAGACCAGGCAGGCTGCGGGCTTCGTACCGTACTGTGAGGCCAGGGACAAACATCACTAGGGTGCTCCAGCTCATCTATGCCCCCTGGTCCTCTAAGTGCCCCTTTTTTATTATTCTTGATTGACGCAAAGAAGGCCTTTTGATAAGGTGTCCTGACATTTTATTCAGGACACCTCATGACACATCGGCCTAGGACCAGTTTTCTGATGACTCCAATGGCATGAAAGATTTGTCCTTACCCTGGAACCCTTCCTCTGCACTGCCAGAAATTACCCTGATATCACCGGTTATCTCAAACCTTCAGGCCATCATAAAATCGCTGCCTTCTCGGATAAATATCTTTATTTAAATCATATTTTTAAAGAGCAGCTGTCAGGTTTGTAAAATGGCGATATCAGAACCAATTCAATCATACAGTTGGCAGTAGTGGTGCAATGGAACGGTGGTGATCTGTGATCCGAACGGGTCACCCTGTTCGGATCGGAACACCAAGCGCTCCGGAGCCTCGGCCATAGGAAAGGCCGCGGCTTCAGCCTAGCTCCGGAGTGGTGGCCATCTTTGTACGCCCGGCGGCGGCCGCTGTAGTGACGTTTTGCCGCCGCCATCTTGCTCCACCCCACACTCCTCACTAATATTACTGTGCAGAAGGGGCCAAGGGAACATCTTGTTACACCCAACAGAGTTTTAGATTTCAGTTATTTTCAACACAAAACTGAGCTTATATGCTTAAGAGCCCATTCACACAGGGGCGTCTTTGGATCCGACTCCAAATCGCCCCAGGTCGTCCCTAGTCGCCTCAGGTCGCGCTGGCTGAAGAAATCAATGTAAGTTAATGGAGCCGTCCTTATGCACACTACTGCAGTCGCTCCGACTTCAAAAAAGGTCCCTGTACTACTTCAATCCGACTCCTAGGCGACCTGTAACCATTCATTTCAATGGGAGTCGCCTCTCACTGTCTTAATAGGAGCAACTCTCCAGGAAGAAAACACACATTTATCAGGCAAACCTCTCCCTCCCACAGAGCTGATTCTTGTTTGATTGGCCACTGGAACGTCTCCTGTCCTGCAGGCAACCAGGTCGCGCTGTGATTCATACTCAGGTCGTGTCTGAGTTGCCTCATAAAATCGCGCTGGAAGTCGTGTTGCCCCTGTGTGAATGGGCTCTAAATACATTGTTTTGAAATCCAACGGACTGTTTACATGTTAAATTTTAAAAGCAGCAGCAAACCTGCTGACCTTACATGGTTGCTAATGTGATGGAACACCTCTGATTTTCACATTTTAACATTTAGTTAAATGTGAAAATCAGAAGGGTTCTGTCACATTAGCAACCATGTAAGGTCAGCAGGTTTGCTGCTGCTTTTAAAATTTAACATGTAAACAGTCCGTCGGATTTACAAATACTGTATTTAAGCACATAAGCTCAGTTTTGTGTTGAAAATAACCGAAATCTATAACTGATCCAAAAAATTATCGATCCGTGACTCTGATCCGAGGATCGATCCGATCCGTGAGTTTTTTGATCCGTTGCACCCCTAGTTGGCAGTGTACATACAGTGGATATAAAAAGTCTACACACCCCTGTTTTAAAATGTCAGGTTTTTATGATGTGACAAAGATGAATCATTTCAGAACTTTTTCCATCTTTAATGTGATCTATAAACTCTACAACTCAATTGAAAAATAAACTGAATTGATTTAGGAAGGGGAAATAAAAATAAACTAAAATAATGTGGTTGCATAAGTGTACAACACCCTCTTATAACTGGGGTTGTAGCTGTGTTCAGAATTAAGCAATAGCATGCAAACTCATGTTAAATAGCGTCAGTACACACCTGCCATCATTTAGAGTGCCTTTGATTAATCACAAATAAAGTTCAGCTGTTCTGGTAGGTCTTTCTTAGTCGCATCCTGCAGCAAAAGCCATGGTCGGCAGAGGGCTTCCAAAGCATCAGAGGGGATCTCATTGTTAAAAGGTACCAGTCAGGAGAAGCGGAACAAAAGAATTTCCAAGGCATTAGATATACCATGGAACACAATGAAGACAGTCATCAAGTGGAGAAAATATGGCACAGCAGTGACATTACAAAGAACTGGACATCCCTCCAAAATTGATGAAAATGCAAGAATACAACTAGTCATGAAGGCTGCCAAGAGGCCTGCCGCTACATTAAAAGAGCTGCAGGAAGGGGGCGTGGCCGGATGGTGACAAGCAGTCGCATACACACTGCTCCGGCTCTCAACTGCCATCCTTGCCTTATCCTGAGTCCTATCTCGTCGCCAAAGGTACCAATCTGTTCCCCTCGGCTGTGGGCATCCAGCAGGCTGGCAGGCCCGGTGAAATACGGGCCGCCTCGGCCCTTATCCACGGCAGAGCAGTTGGCGCGGTTCCAGAGGCAAGATAGCGCCGAGACGCATGTCCAGCAAGCTGACACGCTGCAAACATCCTCCTCTGCCGATCGGAGCTTTGCTGCGGGGGTGAGTGCATCTATTCCTGCCATATTCTGCTCCCAAGCAGACCCCCCACTATCCCTAGACTCCCAGCAGCAGTCGGATAACACTAGCCAGGCTGTGGATTCTCCCTCTGCAGAATCTACACTATCCGCCATTATGCTGGCTATACAGGACTGTAAGGCCTCTCTCTACACCCAGATAGCCTCCATCCGCATGGATTTCTCACTCCTGAAACAAGATGTCCAAAACCTCCGTGATAGAACTGGGGAAGCAGAGGACCATATTAGCTCTCTGGAGGACACAGTGAATCCTCTGTCAGTTACTATGCGGGACACCATTCGTGAAATGGCGGCGCTCCGTGCCAAAATTTACGATTTGGAAAACCGTTCTCGAAGGAACAACCTTAGATTTGTGGGGTTCCCTGAACGATTGGAAGGTCCTCACCCTGAAAAATTCCTATACAACTGGATGCGGGACATTTTTGGTACAGACGCACTATCGTTCTCCCATGTCATAGAACGTGCGCATCGCACCCCCCCTCGTCCTCCCCCTGAGGGTGCCCCACCACGTTCCATCATTGCACGCATCCTTAATTTCCAGGATAAAGTTGCCATTCTGCGCCTAGCCATGGAAAAAGGCCCGCTCAAATATAATGGTAATGCTATCTCTGTATATCCTGACTTCTCTGCTGAGGTTCAGCGTCAGCGTGTCTCCTTTTCAGCAGTGAAGTCTCGCCTGCGTGAAGAAGGCCTGTCCTATGCTATGCTCTTCCCTGCTAAGCTTCGCATCATCTACGATGGTAAGGCCCACTTCTACTCCAGCCCCAAAGAGGCCATGGCAGGGCTGAACAATCGGTTTGGTGCTGCTTCCAGGCGCAGAGGTAACTGAAGGTATCCCTGGTTCTACAACATCATCTGCTTGTGCCTTACTACCGGACCTCCTTGTACATTTCTCGCATTCGCCGGAGCCTTCACAGAGCTATATATTGCCTGCACCTTGTAGTTCTCCTGTTTCTCCCCAGCTGGGTGATACACCCTGTTTACTGAACCAGTTACAGTGAATCCCCCCTTTTCTCCTGGATGTTTTGACTGCTGTCTCCAGACTATGCCACTCATCTTTATCTCTCCTGCACATCCTCTCTGAAGTAGAGACCATCCATTCCTGCACTTCCTTGGGGTAGTCAGACTCATGTATTCTGCAACAGTACATGTCTTGCATGATTTTTTTCACTGTCAGTTGAGAGACGAACCGGATATCACACTACCCTCGCACCAGTTAGTGGCGAAGCTACGGTAGTTTTTGAACACCCTTTTTTTTTTCTGGGGGGGGTTAAGGTTCCAAGTTTGGGATCCAAGGCTCGCTGTGTTTGGGATGGCTGAGCAGGGAGGGGGGTGAAGGTACGTTTTTGGGAACTTTGTGGATGGGTGTTTTTTTTCCTCCCACATTTTTTTTATTTTTATTTCTTTTTCTTTCACACAACTCAGGTATGCATTTTTTTTCTGGACACTGTTTTTTCAGGTTTCTGCCTATGGCAGAGTGTTAATGTTTACATATTTTTATCACAGGCACATGTCTTGTTGACAGATCCACGCACTTTTTTTGTTCCATGTGCTTGTATGTGCTCTGGAGGGTGCGGTCTGTCGGGTCATTTATGTATCTGTTCCCATGTTATCCTATACTTTATTAATATTATATGTCTTACAATGGCGAAGCCCCGAAGGATAGTTTCTTGGAACACGAGGTCTGAATGCACCCCAGAAGAGATCTTTGTTTTTTTCTGGACTGAACGAGTCGTCCACATATTATTTGCCTCCAAGAAACTCTCCTTACGGGCACAAAAATGAGGGCCTTGAATGAAGCGCCCATGGTTGTCTAAATTTTACCATGCTACTCAAACTAACTTCTCCAGGGGGGTTTCTATCCTATTGGCTAAATCTCTCCCTGCTGAGGTGCTTCAGGTAAAAACGGACCCCGAGGGGTGGTTTATTATCCTCACTTTACAGATATCCTTTGTGACCTTTACACTGGTAAATGTTTATATTCCACCCCCCTTTTCTGTGGAGGTACTCTCCAAACTGTCCATTCAGTTGCTGAACAGACCCCCTGGGCCCCTGCTTTATGCTGGGGACTTTAATGCTGTTTTGGATCCAGTATTGGATCGTTTGGGGGGGGGGGGTAGACTATTTCCTTCCTTTGTGGACTGGGCCCAGACTCATGGCCTTACTGAGGTTTGGCGTTGAAAGCATCTGGATGTGCGCCAATTTTCCTGCCACTCGGATTCTTTCCACACCATGTCTAGGCTGGATATGGCATTCGTCCCGGCTGAGACTCTCCCTGTAGTCTCTGCAGCTTCATATCTACCTAGAGGGGTTTCGGATCATGCTCCCCTCTCTGTGGATCTCCTTCTCCTCCCAGGTTCGGGGCCGGCTATCTGGTGCCTGAATTCATACTGGCTGGAAGACGAAATGGTGCAGAAAGAATGCGGGAGAGGCATTGCTACCTACTGGAGAGAAAACCTGGGAAAGGTTGACCCCTCCACCGAATGGGAAGCATTCAAGACCACTTGGGGTACCTTCATGAAAATCATAGGAGTTCTGCGTAAAAACAATCGGATGCTTACTGGGGAGCTTGAGACTGCCATGACGCGTGCAGAGTCTGCTTATACCGCCAATCCTGCCACTGATACTAGGGAGGCTTGGTTGCAGAGTCGCAGGGAGTTTGAACTCTGTCTGCTGGACCTCACGCAAAAACATATGTTGCATGCTACTCAGAAGTCATTTGAGCACGGTAATAAGGCGGGACGTCTCTTGGCATACCTGACTAAACCTGACCATACTCCCATATCCATACCTCGCATACTTACTGCTCAGGTGTTCCTGCAGACATTCTGGACTCCTTTTTTTTTTGTTTCTATAAGGAACTATATACCTCTAGAGTGGATTACGATGACTCTCAGTTGACTGACTATCTGACATCTCCCCCCCCCCCGTTGTCGACTGAGGGACGGGATATGTTGGAGGTGCCTATTGCAGTTGAGGAGATTGCCGCAGCCATCTCCCAAATGCCTAAACATAAGACTCCTGGCCTTGACGGATTTCCAACTGAGTGGTACGTGCAATATAAAGACCTTTTTATGCTCCTACCTTTTACGGACTTATAACAAAGCCTTAGAAGCATGGGTCCTCCCCCCAGCAATGCGTGAAGCCCTAATTGTACTTCTATTGAAGCCCTGTAAGGACACCATACATTGTGAATCTTACCGTCCCATTTCACTTATAAATGTGGAAGTTAAGATTCTGGCCAAGGTGCTGGCAAATCGCCTGAATCGTGTAGTCACGTCCCTGGTAATAGTGACCGGGGGGGTTTCATACCCGGAAGGTCCACCCGAATGAACATACGTAGGCTGTTTCATATGCAATATCTGCAGGATCGTCCTCCCACACGGGCCATTGTGTCTTTAGATACGTGCAAAGCGTTTGACAGTGTGGAATGGCCGTATCTCTTCCGGGTACTGCAGATGTATGGATTTGGCCCCCGCATGATAGCGTGGATTAAACTCCTGTATACATCCCCGGTAGCTAAGATACGGGTTAATTCCTCTGTCACTGACTCCTTTCCAATCACTAGAGGCATGCGACAGGGATGCCCGCTGTCACCCCTCTTGTTTGCCTTGGCCATGGAGCCGCTTGCGGTTCGCATCCGCTCCTCCCCCTCTATTAAAGGTCTTCCAATTGCCAACATTGAAGAACGTATCTCCCTATATGCTGATGACACGTTGGTGTATCTAGCTGACACTAATGAATCACTCTGAGCCCTATTAGAAGAGATTACCACCTTTGGTGATTTTTCTGGCTTCCGGTTGAATTGGGAGAAGTCCAGTCTCTTCCTATTGGATGGGTCTACTTCTCCCCACATACACTCAGATGCCAAACTTCAGGTGGTGTCCTCGTTCAGATATTTAGGAGTCTTGGTACAGCCTCCTTTGTCTTCCTATGTTGCTAACAACTTAGAACCCCTATTAGCCAGCCTTCAGGAGCAGACCAAGTTATGGATGGATCTTCCTCTTGACCTCATGGGGAGGGCCAATGTGCTCAAAATGGTTTACATACCACGTTTTCTCTATATTCTAGCTAATTCTCCCTGTAAAATACCTAAATCCATTTTTAAACGCATTAATGCGATATGCACTACTTTCTTATGGAAAGGTGGCTCCCCTAGAATGGCCCTTGAAACGCTACGCTTGCCAGCACATTTGGCAGGCCTGGCGTTTCCCAACTTTCATTTATACTATTTGGCATCGCAGCTGGTGTACATCCACATTTGGTTGTGCCCAGTATCGGCCAATGCCTGCACCTCCATGGAAGGGGCCATTGCTTCTTCCCTGGAAACACTGCATAATATATATAGGAGCAGAGTCCCTGACCGTCCCGGTACCTCTATACTTGCCGACACCCTTTCCTCGTTTAGGTACATTGTCCAAAAAATTTCTAAGCATGCTTGGTTGAAATCGCCCAATAACCCCCTGTGGTACAACCCGAATTTGCATGAACTATATACCCTCCCAGACCCCAACCGCTGGTACTCTAAAGGGGTTAAATATTTGTGTCACCTGTACAATGCTCAAGGTTTCAAAACCTTCCCTCAATTATGTTTAGATTTTGACCTGCCGAGATCCTATTTATTTTATTACTGCCAGCTCCGGCATGCTATCCATGCCCAGTTTGGCTCCCTGGAGGACCCCACTGCCATACCTCCCTTGGAAGAGTTGCTTAGACAGCCACTAAACTAGTCTCCACCTATTATGCGGCCCTACTGTCTGATTATAATCCTAGGTTCCACAAAACTCAAGCAAAATGGACCACCCTGGACATCTTCCTCACTGACGATGACTGGTCAGAATTTAGCGAGATGTACAAGTCTGTCATTGCCTCCCGTGACCGTATCATACAGATTAAAATTTTCCATCAGACACACTTTACTCCGGCTAGATTACACAAGCTAGGTCTTCTGCCCTCAGCTGCCTGCTTCCGCGGCTGTGGCCAGGAGGCAGACTTCATGCACTACTTCTGGTCATGCACGGTGGTTCGGGAGCTCTGAGAGGAGTGCCTTTTTATTTCATCTGCGTTGGGTCTCCCGAACATTGTTCACCCTAAGAATTGCCTTCTTGGCGTCTTTGGGGAGCTACACTTATATGCTAAGAGACTGCTCCGTATACTTTATTTTTTTGTTAGGAAGACTATTTTACTGTCCTGGAAGGGTGCACAGACCTCACTAAAGTCCCTCTGGTTGAAACTCATTAATGATGTTATCCCGCTATATAAGCTCACCTTTGAAATCCAGAAACGGAGCAAAAACTTCAACAAAATCTGGGGTAGATGGCTGGCCAGCCCACTAACCTTATCCCAGCAATGATTGACCCCTCCCTATTGTTATTAGTACTTGATCGTTGATAGACCTTACCCCCAGAGGAATTTATTATTTTTTACTAAAGGTTGACTGCCTATTACTTTGATGTGAAGGTTTGTTACCAGATTGTGCCTTTATACTCATTTCCCCTATCTTGCACAGAAACACATTGTTTATGTACATCTATGCACTTTTCCAGAAAAGTACTCTGTATGTATCTGTGTGACCTGAGGTAGCCAGATTGTCTGGTGCTTTATTGTGTTTTTTTTTTTTTTTTTCTTTATGTGCTTTATTTTTTGTCTGTCTGTAAGTTTGTTTGGAAAACTTCATAAAATATATCTTTAAAAAAAAAAAAGAGCTGCAGGAATATCTGGCAAGTACTTGCTGTGTGATACATGTGACAACAATCTCCCGTATTCTTCATATGTCTGGGCTATGGGGTAGAGTGGCAAGACGGAAGCCTTTTGTTACGAAGAAATCATCCAAGCCCAGCTACATTTTGCAAAAACACATCTGAAGTCTCCCAAAAGCATGTGGGGAAAATATGTTGTGGTCTGATAAAACCAAAAGAACACATACCCAAAATGAAGCATGGTGGTGGCAGCAGCATGTTTTGGGGCTGGTTTTCTTCAGCTGGAACATGGGCCTTAGTCAAGGTAGAGGTCATTTATGACCAGTTCCAAATACCAGTCAATATTGGCACAAAACCTTCAGGTTTCTGCTAGAAAGCTGAACATGAAGTGGAATTTCACCTTTTCAGCATTAGAACGACCCAAAACATACATCCAAATCAACAAAGGAATGGCTTCACCAGAAGGTTAGTTATGGAATGGCCCAGCCCAGAGCACAGTCCTGAATCCGATTGAAAATCTGTGGGGTGAACTGAGGAGGACTGTGCACAGGAGAGGCCCTTGCAAAGAGTGATGCTGGTAGACTCATACCCAAAAAGACGGAGTGCTGTAATAAAATCAAAAGGTGCTTCAACAAAATATTCGTTTTAAGGGTGCGCAAACAAAAAATATATGGTTGTGTGTGTGTGTATGTGTGTGTGTGTGTATATATATATATGTGTGTATATATATATATATATATATATATATATAAAAATTTCAGCTGAGTTGTTCAGTTTATAGGTCACATTAAAGGTGGAAAAAATTCTGAAAATATTTATTTGTCATTTTTTTTTTTTTTTTTACATCACAGAAACCTGACATTTTAACAGGGATGTGTAGACTTTTTATATCCACTGTAGTTTTGCAAAACAATGGGATAAAGGAATATTCCTGAACTTTGTTTTATCTCATGGTTACTGTGAAATTGTGTGCATGCATCAATGCATTGCATGTAATTTCAGCTTGCAGAGCTTGGATTCATTTTCCAAAAATGAAAATATTGCAGCATATACAGCCTCATGCTACATAATTAAAGGGTTCTTAAACCCTCGTGTTTTTTCACCTTAATGCATCCTATGCATTAAGGTTAAACACTTCAGTCACCAGCCCCCCCCCCCGTTTTACTTACCTGAGCCCCGAATTTTCCTAGGCGGGGAGGGGCTGTCCCTCTCTCCATAGGGTCCTGGCTCTTGATTGGATAGATTGATGACAGCGCAGCTATTGGCTCCCGCTCCTGTCAATCAGAACCAATGACGCGGGTGCCGGGGGGTGGGGCAGAGTCATATATTCGGCGGCTATAGACGCCGAATGAATGACTCGGGAGCGCGCGCGCCAGGCAACCTCCCTGGGAGAGCGCTTCTCATAGGGGGTTATGTGATGTGGGGAGGAGCCGCAAGAGCAACCGAGGGACCCCGGAAGACGGTGTTCAGGGCCACTCTGTGCAAAATGAACTGCACAGTAGAGGTAAGTTTGACACAAAAAAAATTCCTGTCTAATACTCGTATTTTTTGCTCAGGGCATAGATTATCTGTGGATATATAGAAGACGTCCGGCGCCTCCTCTGTCCCCCCCGCTGTCTTCTGGGAGACACACAGGTCCCAGAAGACAGCAAGAACCAATCAGATCATGCATGCGCAGTAGGGAACCAGGAGGTGAAGCCGCAAGGCTTCATTTCATAATTCTGTTACCGAAGATGGCGGCGGCAGCTCAGCTTCGGGTGCCGACATCATGGGCTCCTTGGACAGATAAGTGTCATTTTTTTTAAGTCAGCAGCTGCAGTATTTGTAGCTGTTGACTTTTAAAAAGCATTTTTTTTTTTCGATGGAACTCCGCTTTAACCACTTAAGGACCAGCTCATGTACATATATGTCGGCACTTCGAAGAGAGATTATCTTGGTAACGGCGGCTGCTGCTGCAACAACCAAGATATCCATCTCTTCAGGAGCCGGTCCTGTAAACGATAATGGTGGTCTCTGCGGATTCGCCGCAAGATCACTATTATCTGCGGTGGGAGAGGGCCCCGCCCTCCTGCTCTCCCGCGCTCTCCGCCGCTTACCGGAGCCTTTGGTAGCGGCAGAGGCGATCGGGTCCTTGTCCCTCTGGGGTATGGATACGAGTGAGCGGAAGATGGCCCCCACCGGTCTTCATACCATAGCAGGGCGGAAGCGACGTCACAAGGTCAGCTCCGCCCATGCGCCTTAAAGGGACATTTTTTTGTTGTCATTTTTTCAAATTACATTTTTTTTTTTTTTATTGCATTTTAGTCTAAATATTGAGATCTGAGGTCTTTTTGACCCCAGATCTCATATTTAAGAGGACTTGTCATGCTTTTGTCTATTACAAGGTATGTTTACATTCCTTGTAATAGGAATAAAAGTGACCCATTTTTTTTTTTCAACAACTTAAAGGAACACTACAGGTTCCCGTTTATTTTTTTTAAATAACAAACATGTTATACTTACCTCCACTGCGCAGCTCGTTTTGCTTCTGGGGTCCCTCGGCGTCTGTCTCGGCTCCTCCCTGCAAGGACTCCACACCATAATGTGAGCGAGCTCGCATGGTGTGGAGTTACTGCGGGCGCGCTCCCGTGATACAGCGGCGGCCATAGCCGCCGACTATCACTCGGCCCCGCCCCCCGACGTGCCGCGTCATTGGATGTGATTGACAGCAGCGCCAGCCAATGGCTGCGCTGCTTTCAATCCATCCACAGTAGCCAATCAACGGCCAGGCACAGGAACTCGGAGGATGACGGGAGCAAGCGCGGGACTTTCGAGGGGCCATGTAAGTAAAACGGGGGCTCGGGGGGGGGGGGGCGGTATTGTCAAATGTTTTTTCACCTTAATGCATAGGATGCATTAAGGTGAAAAAACATGTACCTTTACTACTCCTTTAAGCCCCGGACCATTTTGTAGCTAAAGGACCAAAGGTGTTTTCAGAATTTGGCACTGCGCTGCTTTAACTGGAAATTGTGCGGACATGCAATGTTGTACCCAAACAAAATTTGCGTCCTTTTCTTCCCACAAATAGAGCTTTCTTTTAATGGTATTTGATTGCCTCTGCGATTTTTTATTTTTTTTTTGCAAAATAAACGGAAAAAGACTGAAAATTTTGATTTTTTTTTATATTTTCTACTTTTTGTTATAAGAAAAATCGAATAAACTCCATTTTAGTCATACATTTAGGCCAAAATGTATTCAGCCACATGTCTTTAGTAAAAAAAAAAGTCAATATGCGTATATTTATTGGGTTTGCGCAAAAGTTATAGCGTCTACAAACTAGGGTACATTTTCTGGAATTTACACAGCTTTTAATTTATGACTGCCTATCTCATTTCTTGAGGTGCTAAAATGGCAGGGCAGTACAAACCCCCCCCCAAATTACCCCATTTTGGAAAGTAGACACCCCAAGGAAATTGCTGAGAGGCATGTTGAGCCCATTGAATATTTTCTTGTCCCAAGTGATTGAATGACTAAAAAAAAAAAAAAAAAAAATTACAAAAAGTTGCCACTAAATGATATATTGCTCACACATGCCATGGTTATGTGGAATTGCACCCCAAAATACATTTTGCTGCTTCTGAGTACGGGGATACCACATGTGTGGGACTTTTTAGGAGCCTAGCCGCGTAAGGGCCCCCGAAAACCAAGCACCGCCTTCAGGATTTCTAAGGGCGCAAATTTTTGATTTCACTCCTCACTACCTATCAGTTTCGAAGGCCATAAAATGCCAAAATAGCACAAAACCCCCCCAAATGACCCCATTTTCTAAAGTAGACACCCCAAGCTATTTACTGAGAGGCATGTTGAGTCCATGGAATATTTTATATTTTGACACAAGTTGTGGGAATATGACAAACTTTTTTTTTTTTTGCACAAAGTTGTCACTAAATGATATATTGCTCACACATGCCATGGGCATATGTGGAATTACACCCCAAAATACATTCTGCTGCTTCTGAGTACGGGGATACCACATGTGTGGGACTTTTTGAGAGCCTAGCCGCGTACGGGACCCCAAAATCCAAGCACCGCCTTCAAGATTTCTAAGGGCATAAATTTTTGATTTCACTCCTCACTACCTATCAGTTTTTTGAAGGCCATAAAATGCCAAGATAGCACAAAACCCCCACAAATGGCCCCATTTTGGAAAGTAGACACCCCAAGCTATTTGCTGAGAGGCATGGTGAGTATTTTACAGCTCTCATTTGTTTTTGAAAATGAAGAAAGAACATTTTTTTTTTTTTTTTTTCAATTTTCAAAACTTTGACAAAGCGAGATCTGCAGAATACTCAACATACCTCTCAGCAAATAGATTGGGGTGTCTACTTTCCAAAATGGGGTCATTTGGGGGGGTTTTGTGCCATCTGGGCATTCCATGGCCTCCGAAACTGTGATAGGCAGTGAGGAGTGAAATAAAAAATTTACACCCTTAGAAATCCTGAAGGCGGTGCTTGGTTTTCGGGGTCCTGTACGCGGCTAGGCTCCCAAAATGTCTCACATGTGGTATCCCCGTACTCAGGAGAAGCAACAGAATGTATTTTGGGGTGCAATTCCACATATAACCATGGCATGTGTGAGCAATATATCATTTAGTGACCACTTTTTGTAATTTTTTTTTTTCTTTTTGTCATTATTCAATCACTTGGGACAAAAAAAAATTGTTCAATGGGCTCAACATGCCTCTCAGCAAATAGCTTGGGGTGTCTACTTTCCAAAATGGGGTCATTTGGGGGGGGGGGTTGAACTGTCCTGGCATTTTATACACAACATTAGGAACCTTATGTCACACATCATCCACTCTTCTAACCACTTGAAGACAAAGCCCTTTCTGTCACTTTTTGTTTACATGAAAACATTTAATTTTTTTTTGCAAGAAAATTAAGTTGAAACCCCAAACATTATATATTTTTTTAAAGCAAAGGCCCTACAGATTAAAATAGTGGGTGTTGCATTTTTTTTCCACACAGTATTTGCGCAGCGATTTTTCAAACTCATTTTTGGGGGAAAAAAACACACTTTTAGTTTTAATGCACTAAAACGCACTATATTGCCCAAATGTTTGATGAAATAAAAGATGATCTTAGGCCGAGTACATGGATACCAAACACGACATGCTTTAAAATTGCGCACAAACGCGCAGCGGCGACAAACTACATTCATTTTTAAAAGCCTTTACAGGTTACCACATTAGATTTACAGAGGAGGTCTACTGCTAAAATTACTGCCCTCGATCTGACCTTCGCGGTGATACCTCACATGCATGGTGCAATTGCTGTTTACATATGACGCTAGACCGATGCTTGCGTTCCCCTTTGCGCAAGAGCAGGGGGGGGGGGGGACAGGGGTGTTGTTTTTTTTTTTTTTTTTTTTTTTTTTTTTTTATTTTGCTTTTTTATTTTATTTCTAAACTGTTCCTTCCATATTTTATTTTATTTTTTTACCATTTTTATCATAGGGAATGTAAATATCCCCTATGATAGCAATAGGTAGTGACATGTACTCTTTTTTTTTTTGGAAAAAAAATTGGGGGGTTAGACCCTAGATCTTTCCTCTGCCCTCAAAGCATCTGACCACACCAAGATCGGTGTGATAAAATGCTTTCCCAATTTCCCAATGGTGCCGTTTATATCCGGGGGGGGGGGTATTCCCTCCCACTGCTTGTAAAAGCAGTCTAGAGGCTAATTACTAATTATCTGCTAGGATTGCTTTTACATGAAAGCCTGCCGCTGGCTGAAAAGAATGATACCAAGATGATACCTAAACCCGCAGGCATCAATCTGGTATAACCATTCAAAGTCCAGCAACATACCAGTACGTTGCTGGTCCTTGTTGGACATGTATTGTAATCTTTTTTTTCATGCAGCCTGTTGGCTGAACGAAAAAAAGAGACTGATCGGTGGGTATGCCCTCCATTAGAATACCTCCCTTCATCCACCCACTTCTAATGATGGGCATACATGCACCATTTATATATGCCGAAGCATGGGGGCATCCTCCCGCAAAAAAGTAATGCCGCATACACACGGTCGGACTTTTCCACGGGCAAGCCTCCGTCGGAATTTCGACCGTATGTACGCGGCATAAAAGGTTATGCCGCGTACACACGGTCTGACTTTTCCATGGGCAAGCCTCCGTCGGAATTTCGACCGTATGTACACGGCATTAGGAGCAAAATCGCTCCTCCGCCCCTGCTGCCCCCATGCTTCTGCATATATGCTCTTTTTTTTTTAACTGTGGTGGTGAAATCACCTCCTACAGCACTGGAGTCATGGCTTTATGTATCGTGGGAGCAAACGCTGTTGCTGTCAAGATAAATAATTCCGCGCTGCAGCTGAATGGCGCACCTGAAAACAAAAAATTACATACCTGAAAAGCAAGCATGATAAAACATTGCAGAATAGAATACAGTAAAAAAGAGCAGAACGAGAGAGAGAGAGGGGGGAGAGAGAGAGAGAGAGGGGGGAGAGAGAGAGGGGGGAGAGAGAGAGAGGGGGGAGAGAGAGAGGGGGGAGAGAGAGAGAGGGGGGAGAGAGAGAGAGGGGGGAGAGAGAGAGAGGGGAGAGAGAGAGAGAGGGGAGAGAGAGAGAGAGGGGAGAGAGAGAGAGAGGGGGGAGAGAGAGAGGGAACTATTTTTTTTTTTAATTTCATTTTTATTTTTTTTTTATTTTTTACACTTTTTTTTGTAACTTTAACAACTGTAATGGTTCGGGTCTCTCAAAATGCGATGGCATCTTGGGAGACCCTGTGTAAGTGTGTCCTAGTCTGTGAAATGCTGTACCCTACGCTAAAACTTCACTTTTGAGTGGAAGCGTTCAAAACATTCACCAATGCAAAGACCAGGATTGTCAGGACAGAGTGGACAAAAATAACGGGTGTCGCGCCTAAATCCGGGATTGCTACAGACACGACATCTTTTTTGGGGGGCTCGTTGGGTAGGGGTACTCGGGAGGACATACGGATAATGCCTCTCATGCAGCCGGCTTACTGCATTTGGTTGGGGATGGTGAGGTGCAGAACCGCCTGGATACAGGAGTTCTGTGACTATCTCATTCTGGAATTTTAGAAGAGATAACGTCCCGCCTGAAGCTCTGTATAGCACATGAGCGTTCAGCAAAGCCAATTGGAATAATGATAGTGACACTTTTTTTGTACCAGCGTCTCGCCTTACGGTCAATTAGATATGGCGCCAACAACTGGTCGTTGAGGTCCACCCCTCCCATATTTTGGTTATATTCGTGGACAACACCAGTCGCCGTACGAATTTGGACTGTCGTGTCTGCATAAAGGGAGGTAAGAGGGAAAACATTCTTATTGTCCCTCCACTTCATAGCGAGCAGGTTATTACACTTCAAGCAGGCTCTCTCCGCCAGCCTAAGACGGAAATCTACAAGCCTCTGGGAAAAGTCCCGGCGATTAGGTCGCACGGTGCCACATGCTCCAATCTGATGATCAAACAAGTGACTAAACAGTGGCACGCTCGTGTAATAATTGTCCACATACAAGTGGTACCCCTTTCCGAATAAGGGTGACACCAAGTTCCACACTATCTTGCCAGCGCTCCCTATGTAATCCGGGCAGTTGACCGGCTCTATCTGACTATCATTTCCCTCATAAACCATAAAGCTCCATACATAGCCTGTTGCCCTGTCACAGAAATTATAGAGCTTGACCCCGTATCTGGCACGCTTGCTGGGAAGGTACTGCTTGAAAGACAAGCGGGCAGAAAATTTCATCGGGGACTCATCAACGCAGACAACTTAATCGGGAATAAAGAAGGCTGCAAAAACGTTAGTTGAAGTGGTTTATGAGGGGCCGAATTTTGTAGAGCCGGTCGTATTCAGGGTCTCCACGTGGACGACAAAGTTCATTGTCGTTGAAGTGCATGAACCTGCAAAATCTGCTCGTATCGTTTCCTGGGCATGAAGGCAGAGAACACGGGCATGTGGTCAATTGGGTGTGTGGACCAATAAACACGCAATGACGGGAATTTGTTTCTTTATCGTACATCATGGGACACAGAGCCTTAAGTAATTTACTTAATGGGTAATAGGCCTACCTTCAGGTGTTGACACTGGTAAACCCTAATTAAGTTAGTTTACTCCCTATATAACCCCTCCTCCTTCCAGGAGCACATCAGTTTTTTCACCAGTGTCTAAAGGTGTTGGTCACGAGTGAAGATGTGCTCTGAGGAGCTCAAGGAGGGATCCATGCTGGATTTAAATTCCTCCATAAAAAGAAGCCAGATCCACCACAGTGCCACTGTGGCCTAAATGGATGGTACCTGGGACCTTGTATCCGAAGCATGAGGTTTTGCCTGTAACGCCTCTTTGTAGGGCTGGACCCCAGGAAACCTGGGCTTAGGTCTTGTTACATTACCTATTTGCTTCCTGATGGGGTGCTATACATGGCCCAAGGCAGTGGAAATCCCTTTTCAGGGACCCCCGTCCTTGAAGGTTTGGCTAAAACAGCCCACCGTGATGGGTGAAAGCTGGATTTTATCTGTTGATTCAGAAAAATCCTACGACGATGATAAGGTAAGGAAGAAACTTAGGTATTTTCAATGTCTATGTATTTCTTCCATTAAGGAAAAGAGATTGTCATGCCTTAAAGTCTCCACTAGAGGGAGCCTATGCACTTACCATACTCTGTCGTCTTCACTAAGCTCAGTCCGTGCTTGATTGGTACAGCAGGTGGAGGGGATATTCTTACTAAGGTAAGATAAAGCCTTTTAAAAGAGTTTTTTTCCCCCCTCTGATGGGACCAGTGGGTTAGGGAGACAGCAGCGCTGCACCCCCCTTACTTACCCCCTCCCCCCGCCGTTGGGGACGCAGAGGTCCACGATGTACCACGATAGGATTGTCTGGCTGTTTTTTTGTTTCTCTGCCTCATTGCAGTCTCTGCTCCCCTCCCCCTCCCCCTCCCCCTCCCCTTCTCTTGTTTGGTCAGGGATCCATAGAAAAAAAATAAAAAAACTTTTTTTTAAATGGGGGGAAAAAAGGGGCGGATTTTTTTCCGGAGGGGGCGGAGCCTAAACGCAGTACCGCGGAAATGGGAAACATATAGCCATGTCAGTCTCTCCTCCGCTGCTGAGGAGGAAGCATACACAGAGACACACGAGCTGTGAGACACGTATGGGTTGCACTGTCATTCCTGATTCAGGAAAGACACTTTTCAGCACTAGGCTGAAACTTTATAGCGGCTTTTAAAGTCATGACTATTTTCAGCGATTTAGTGCAAATTGTATAGCGCCTCTGTTTTTGTACTTAGGACTATGCCTACCAAAAAAGCAAAGATTTCACCCCCAGGCATTGAGATTTCTAGCTGTAATTCCATGCTGTCATTCTCGCCTGCATTACCAATTATGGCAACACAGGGTGAGCCATTGGAACAAATTGATGGTGCAACTGCCTCTCTCATCTCAGCACCTAGATATGTGACTGAAGATGCCCTCTCCTCCTCCCTCCAGGGTATGGAAGAAAGATTAGCGGCTTTAATCGCATCCTCTATTCAGAGTGATAAGAAACGTACTAGCCCTTCCCCCACTTTAGCTTTACTAGGGGAACAGTGGACTCGTGATAAGGTGTTATCCTCAATCGATCAGGAAGAAAGACAAACCGATGATTCCTCCTTGGAGGAGACAACGGTAGATTAACCTTTTTCAGCTTCCTAAACTGAGAAATTGCTGATACAATCTGTTACAGAAATGGTTCGCACCACCTTCATGCTGCCTCTAAGAGTCTCATGAAAACCCGGCCTCTTCCTTAGGTTCTTTGAAACCTTCCGATGCTTTGCATGCGTTTCCAGCACATGCATTGCTAGAACAGCTTATTTTTCCGGAATGGGATCATCCGGATAAACATTTTCTCCCTCCTAAGAGTTTTGCAAATCGCTATCCTCTGGAGGAAAGATTCTCCAAAACATGGAAAGTACCAGAAGTTGACGCTGCGATTTCCAATGTAAATAATAACTTGACTTGTCCTGTAGACAATGCACAAATGCTTAAGGATCCAACAGATAAGAAGTTGGAATCCCTGCTAAAATCTGCCTTTTCCATAGCATGTGCTGTCACTCAGCCAGCAGTCGCCGCAATAGGCGTCTGCCAATCCCTAAAGGACCAATTTAAATTGGCCCTTAGAGAACTTCCTACACAACAAGCTCGGGATTTGGCTGAACTACCTAAGGCATTATGTTTTGCCATAGATGCCATTAAAGATTCCATTCACCAGGCATCCCGCCTTACGCTTATGCTTGTACATATGCGCAGGATCCTGTGGCTAAAGAATTGGTCAGCTGAAACACTATGTAAGAACCTCCTAACTGGGTTTCCCTTCCATGGGGAGCGACTTTTCGGAGAGGACTTGGATAAATATATCAAGACAATTTCTAGTGGGAAAAGCACGCTTTTACCCGTCAAAAGAAAATACAAACGCCCTTCATTTAAACGGGCCCTTTCCCCTGCGCCAAGGGCTTCCGCCTCTAAGCAGTGGCGACGGCCTCCGCCGTCAGCCTCTAGAGGAAGACCTCAGAGTCAGACCCAGGCTCAAAAGAAGCCCTGGGGTAGGAAATCTGCAAAACAGAATCCTAAAGCCCCGTCATGAAGAGGCAACCCCCCCTCACCAAGGTGGGGGAAGACTTCTGCACTTTTCAGAAGTCTGGAAAAAGGAAATTCAGGACACATGGGTCATCTCCACGGTAACGCTGGGATACAAGCTGGAATTCCAGAACTTTCCACCATCTCGTTTCCAAAGATCAAGCGTACCCAAGGATCCAGAGAAGAAACAATCTCTGTTTCAAGCACTAGACCGATTAAGATCTCAAGGGGTGATCATACAGATCCCCACAAGGGAACAAGGTCTGGGGTTTTATTCAGATCTTTTCATGGTACCAAAACCAAATGGAGACGTCAGACCCATTCTAGATCTAAGAAAGCTAAATCAATTTCTGAAGATCCGCTCCTTTCGCATGGAGACAATCAGATCAGTAGTTTCTATCCTTCTAGGAGGAGAACTTCTTGCGTCAATTGACATCAGGGATGCATATCTGCGTATCCCTATATTCCCTGCTCATCAAAAATTTCTGCGGTTCGAATTGGAACAGCAGCATTTCCAGTTTGTAGCCCTGCCCTTCGGGCTAGCCACAGCACCCTGGTTGTTCACCAAGGTGCTGGCCCCACCTCTAGCCAGGTTAAGGGCACAGGGCATAACAATCATAGCGTACCTAGACGATCTATTATTTATAGATCAATCAGTGATTCGCTTGGAGCAAGCTGTACGCACTACAACCGACTATCTAAAAGCATTGGGTTGGATTCTCAATCTGGAGAAATCTTCCTTAATACCGCTAAAAAGACTGGAGTACTTGGGTCTGATCATAGACACAGCCCAGGAAAAGGTGTTCTTGTCTCTAGCAAAGATCAACTCCATAAAAGAATTGGTACGGCGGGTCAGGTCAAATGGCAATCCCTCCATTCGCCTCTGCATGAGGTTACTAGGAACCATGGTGGCTTCATTCGAAGCAGTTCCTTTTGCCCAGTTCCATTCAAGACTGTTGCAAAACAGTATCCTGTCTGCTTGGAACAAAACAATTCAAGCCTTAGACTCGCCAATGCGGCTGTCCCCAAGAGTGGCCCAAAACCTCACTTGGTGGTTACTAACCCAGAATCTGCTGAAAGGAAGATCCTTCAGACCAGTTATCTGGAAGCTTGTAACGGCGGATGCCAGCCTCTCAGGCTGGGGAGCAGTACTAGAAAGGACAACAGTCCAAGGACAATGGTCAAGGACCGAAAGAGGCTTGCCCATCAATATCCTAGAGATTCGGGCAGTACGTCTGGCTCTAAAGGCCTGGACTTCCAGGTTACAGAATTACCCTGTCAGGATTCAATCCGAAAATGCCACAGCTGTGGCCTATATCAATCACCAAGGGGGCACCAAGAGTCTCTCAGCGCAGAGAGGGTTGAACCATATTCTAACTTGGGCAGAAAGGAATGTTCCTTGCCTTTCTGCAATATTCATTCCCGGAGTAGAGAATTGGCAGGCGGACTACTTAAGTCGCCAGCAGTTATTCCCAGGGGAATGGTCGCTTCACCCTGCACCCTGAATTGGACTGCGGACGTAGATCTCCTAGCATCCAGATTCAACACAAAGTTGGTCAACTTTGTGGCCAGAACAAGGGATCCATTCGCATGCGGAACGGATGCTTTGGTGACCACCATGGGATCAGTTCTCACTGATATATGCATTTCCCCCCATCCAGTTGCTGCCTCAACTTCTTTGCAGAATCAAGCTGGAAAGGAAGCCGATTATTCTGGTAGCATCAGCATGGCCCAGAAGGTCATGGTATGCAGAAATCGTAAAGATGGCAGTGGAGGGCCCATGGTCCCTCCCACTACGGTCAGATCTGCTCTCTCAGGGACCGATATTCCATCCTTCCTTACGGTCTCTAAATTTAACGGCTTGGCTATTGAAACCCACATTCTAAACAGACGTGGGCTTTCCGGGTCAGTTATCTCCACCCTGATCAATGCCGGGAAGCCAGCTTCCAGAACAATATATTATAGAGTCTGGAAGGCTTATGTTTCCTGGTGTGAATCCAAGGGTTGGCACCCTCGGAGATATATCATAGGCATAATTCTTGCCTTTCTACAATTAGGGGTAGAGATGAAATTGGCCTTAAGTACTATTAAGGGCCAAGTCTCAGCTTTATCGGTCTTATTTCAGAGACCACTTGCTACTCATTCTTTAGTCCGGGGCTTTATACAAGGAGTAACGCGGCTTAATCCGCCCATCAAACCTCCCTTGAATCCCTGGGACTTAAATTTAGTTTTGTCTGTGTTACAAAAACAGCCATTTGAACCGATACAACAGATTCCCCTAGTCCTTCTGACAAGGAAGTTGGTATTTTTGGTTGCTATATCCTCAGCAAGGAGGGTATCAGAGTTGGCTGCTCTTTCTTGTAAAGAGCCGTATTTAATTTTTCATGAGGACAGAGTGGTACTACGCCCTCGTCCAGGCTTTTTGCCAAAAGTAATTTCAGGTTCTCACCTGAACCAAGATATTGTCCTGCCATCCTTTTTTTCCAAAACCTTGTTCCAGGGAAGAAAAGTCACTACATTGTCTTGATGTGGTGAGCAGTGAAAATCTATTTAAAGAAAACTGCTCAGATTCGTAAGACTGATGTCTTATTTATTCTGCCGGAGGGTCCTAAGAAGGGACAGGCAGCGTCGAAATCCACTGTCCCGAAGTGGATTCGGCAAGTGATAATTCAAACTTATGATTTAAGGGGCAAGATTCCCCCGTTTCGAGTTAAGGCGCACTCTACCAGGTCGGTTAGTGCTTCTTGGGCAGTGCGTCATCAGGTCTCCATGGCTCCGATCTGTAAGGCCGCAACTTGGTCTTCAGTGCATACATTCACAAAATGTTATCAGGTGGATGTAAGGAGGTATGAGGATATCGCCTTCGGGCGCAGTGTGCTGCAAGCAGCAGTGTAGATCCTGAAGTCTGGGTGTACCCTGCGGGTTGTTTCTCCCACCCCTCAAGTGGCATTGCTATGGGACGTCCCATTAAGTAAATTACTTAAGGCTCTGTGTCCCATGATGTACGATAAAGAAAATAGGATTTTTATTACAGCTTACCTGTAAAAATCCTTTTCTTGGAGTACAGAGGTCCCTCCCCTCTTTTGGGATTTAGACATATTGCTTTGCTACAAAAACTGATGTGCTCCTGGAAGGAGGAGGGGTTATATAGGGAGTAAACTTCCTTAATTAGGGTTTACCAGTGTCAACACCTGAAGGTAGGCCTATTTCCCATTAAGTAAATTACTTAAGGCTCTGTGTCCCATGATGTACTCCAAGAAAAGGATTTTACAGGTAAGCTGTAATAAAAATCCTATTTTGCCCATGTTGAGGGAAAGGCCCAGAAAGGTCTTAAATTCGGAAACCGTAATTGGTTTCCAATCTTTGGCAATGGAAGGCAACTGGGGACTAGCGGCGATGAATTGACCAGCATATAAATTACTCTGGTCCACAATAGATCAATAGAGATCTTCCGTGAAAAACAGCGAATAAAAATCAATTGGCATAAAATCAGCTGTTTCCACCTGAATACCGGGTTGGGCAGTGAATGTGGGAAGTACGGGTTCTTCAGAAGTGGTGGGTAACCCAATCAGGATAGGCGAATTCTGCAGGAAGGGCACTATGGGCACGACGGGCCTGCCTTTGTCTTCTTGGTGGCAGAGGGACACTACTTGTGCTTGCCAGCTTGAACTGCACTTATGGGACTCGCCACGTCACCACGTGATACTGCAGTGCTGGATGTACGCCCAGGCTGTACTTGGCCGCTGGTGCTTGCCAATTCACCAGAAGGAATAGCGGCGCTAGTACTACTCTGCTCCATGATACGAGAGACCTGCGGTTCTTGCTCCTCAACAACCTCAGAAGATCGGGATCGGGTACGCTTGACCTTAGCAGGGACCTCATCTTCATCAGAGCTATCTGACATGGAGCCGCTGACTTCACTGTCTTCTACAGGAAGATATTCTGAGCCTGAATCTGACAGATGCGTGACCTCCTCTTCACTATCTGTCATGCTCAGAATCTCGTAGGCCTCTTTACTAGTGTACCTTCGTCTTGCCATTTTGGGCTCTAAATTTAGGGGTACACTAGTAAGATTCACAGGTAAAAAAGCACCTGACTGTCAGCAAATGTATCAAACGCTTAAAAAAAAAAAAACTGTTGACGATCACAGGGATCAGGACTGTCTCTGCGAACGCTGCAGTTATGTGTGTTGTGTTTGGTAAGTGACAGCGATCGATCGATACTGCACTTGGCTGGGCGGAGGGGCTATAAGCAGGTGCTAGCAGGTATCTGGGCTGATCCCGCTAACACTGCGTTTTTGGGAACCCTTAACTGCTGGGGACGCTAGTATAGATCTGATCAGATATTGATCTGTTCAGATACTATACCACTAAGGGAGGTGTATGCTTTGCGCGTGGGTGTTAGCGGTACTGGCACTAACCTAACGCTGCCTGGGGCGACGCAGACCCTCTCTGGCGTTAAAACCTAATTGATATCAGCCGCCGGGCGATCAGGGGGTTAAACCTTTATTGGGTTATATACGGCGGGTGCCCTGATGCTATAAAAAGCAAACTAACCAACCAGCGTCACCCGTAAAACTTATATGGTGATCGCTGGTAAAAGGGTTAACTAGGGGCAATCGGGGGGTTAAAACCTTTATTAGGTTATATATGGGGGTACCTGACGCTATATAAAAACCGGACGGGTAACCTAAATAACTAACCGGCTAACCAGTGTCACCAGTAAAACTTATACAGTGATCACTGGGGAAAGTGTTAACTCTAGGGGCAATCAGGGGGTTAAAATAATATATGGGGGTACCTGACGCTATAAAAACCTGTGGCGAAACTAAAAATAAATAACTGGCTATCTAGGGCACCACCGGCACTAAATACAGCGATCGGAAATACGATCGCTTAGTGACGCTGGCGTTAGGGGGTGAAAGAGTTACCTGGGGGGCGATCAAGGGGTTAAACCTTTATTAGGGGGGTTTAGGGGGCTACCTTGGACCTAAAGGGGCCTAAACCTAACTGCCCTGCAACTTTTTACTGTCACAAATGACACTGATTGCAGTGATCAGTAAAAAAAATTACCACTGCAAACGGTGCACTGTGACTGGGGGTACTGGGGGTGACTGGGGTTGGAAAAGTGTGCCTACGTGTGCTGGTGTCAGTGGGTTTGTTGGTGCACTTACTGTGAGATATCTTCTCTCCTCGCGCCGGATCGAAAAGACCGCCACGAGGAGAGATGACATCACTTCCTCTGCCTGTGTTTACATTACACAGGCAGAGGAAGGTTTTCATTTGCCGGGAGCGTTCGTAAGGGGGTGGCCGGAATCGAACGGCCGTCCCCTCATCACGGATCGCTCCCGAACAAATAACCACCGCTCAATGTATAGAAGGGGGGTCCAGCAGGACCCCCCCCAACTATACGACGTATATTTACAGTGGGCGGTCGTTAAGTGGTTAAACGGTGTAAAAATAAATAAAATCAAGTAAAATAAATAAGAAAACCCAAAAATGGGGATAGATTTATGGCATTTTTATATAAAAAAATGTGTATGTAATGGCGGCAATCTGCGGTTTTTTTTTTTTTATAATCGTGACAGCGACATGGCGGCGGACACATCTGACACTTTTATAAACTATTTTAGGACCAGTGACATTTATTTATACAGAGGTCAGTGCTATAAAAATGCACTGATTACTGTGTAAATGACACTGGCAGGGAAGGGGCTAAATACTAGGGGGCGATCAAGGGGTTAACTGTTCCCTCACTGTGTTCTAACTGTAGAGGGATGGGCTCACTACAACATGACAGAGATCACTGCTCCCGATGAAAGGGAGCAGTAGACCCCTGTCATGTTGCTAGGCAGAACAGGGAAATGCCTTGTTTACATGGGCTTCTCCCTGTTCTGCCGCTCCGTGTCACGATCGCGGGCCCCCGGTGGACATCGGGTCCGCGGGAGCACGGGCACCCACTAAGCCGCAATTTAAAGGGGATGTACAGATACTCCCATTTGCCCAGCCGTGCCATTGTGCCGGCATATCTCTTCGTGCGCTGGTCGGCAAGGGGTTAAGCTGGTATATGTTATATTTATATATTTTTTGATTAGTTGATCAAACAGACTAGCGCCCCCTACCACTGTCACAAGTTAGCATTGTCTACACTTTAAGGGGAGCAGCTTATTAGTAATCACATAATTTTTAGTATTCATTTTGATTTATCCTTAGCGCGATGTCCACATAACACATTATGCAATATTGAATATCTTCTTGTAAAACTGCATTTGTCCGATTCGTGAAGTGAAGCTTATTGGCTCCTTGTAATCCATTTCTTTTTGTTTTTGCATATGTTGAGATATTGGTAGTATGATGGACTGGACACAAATATACAGGCTTTTCCTTGTAAAAAGCCTCCTTACAAATAATAATAACAAAAACATTTTTGACTTCTATCCAGTGGAAAAAGCTTGCAATGAAGTAGGTTGTTCTTGTGGTTGATCTCTGCACGTGAAGAACCCCAGGGTCAGAGTTTGCCGCATCTCCAGAAACCTTTTTTGAGATTACTCACCAATATGGTCTGCACAGATCTGAAATTGCCGCCTCATCTCTGAAGGTTCCACCCCTGGAATCATGGTGGGCGCCGCAAGATCCCCAGTCATTCCCATTACACCCTCATCCTTAGGAGGTTATTTATGTGGATTTTATGCACCCTAAAAAGGTGTTTGCTCCACCAAAGAGCTTGGCTCAGCAGTAACCTAGGAAACATCTGGAAACTGCACAGCACATCTTTTGCATCACAGTCGGCAGTTGTGGCTATTGGAGTCTGTCAGAGCCTTTAAGGTTTATGTGAGGCGTCTTTCCAGGGATGGCAGTGAGGCTGATTTAGGGGAGTGTTTAGCAGATTTTAATTGGGCTTTTTCTTTTGCAGTGGATGCCGCAAAGCAGAGTTGCCTGTCCTGGCATTCAGCGATGTCGGCACCCCAGCCGATATTTCAATTGGCTCTTGGGTGCTGCCAACACCATTGCATGTAAGGGAAACCTGCAGTGAAGCCTTGTGGCATCACACCTGGTTCCTTACTGTGCATGCACGAAGCGCGTTGACTTTTTGAATGCCCCGGGGGGGGGAAGGAGGAGGGGGGACGAACATCTGAGAGACCTTGCCACGGGACGAGTACCTGTCAACCTGCCACTGGTGGTTAGTTGTACAGAATTCAATTTACCAGTCCACTTTTGTACAACCTCCCCAGATGTATTTTTGCTGCATGATCAGTGGTGCAGGCTATAGCTGGAATAGCTGATAAGTGTGTTCTGATGGCAGAGAAGTCTCCCTTCTGTAAAAATTACAATAGCTCAGCGGGGAGAATTCCTCAAATTTACCTCAAATACGTGGATGGGGAGATCAAGTAAATTTTTGTTCAACCCACTGGTTGAAGAAGAAAAAAAAACAATCTATGGTCGATGTTAAAGGATTCTATTTAGCAGATTTTGCATTTGTGACCTTTGTCCGTACATACTGTATGCGCACATACAACATTGTGTTTCTGGTCTTCATGAATTCCGCTCAGTCTCGAAAGGATGGCTTTCTCTTGTCGGGAATCACTCTGGTACTGCAAGTTGATAAAGTGGTTTCGCCCTTGATCATTTTTTTTTTCAAATGTGGTCTCGTCTTTCCACCTCAGGACACTGTTTTGCAGCCCTTTTTATTTTCTTTAGTCAGTTGTCGGGGGACAAGTCCCTCCACCCTTTGGATGTGTTTCTGGTCAAGATGTGTCCGAACTTGTCTACAGCAGTCAGGTTATTTGATTTTCTATTTGTCCTTTTTGAAGGACCAAGGAAGGGTCACGCGGCTGCCACGTTTTCTATTTAACACCTGGATTTGTCTGCTTATCTATCAGGTCTAATGGTTTGAAGGGAAAAGATCCAGCTTTTCCGGTGATGGTTCATTCTACTAGGAGTGTAGGTGCCACCTGGGCTATCATCTGTATTTAGTGGCTCAGGTTGGCAAGATGCAACATGGTCTTCAGTTTGTACTCTTACAAGATTCTATCATGTGAATGTTGGATCTGCTGAGTATTCTGCATTTTGTCTGTAGTGTTTTGCAGGCTGCTGTGTAGGTTATTTTGAACTGTCAGTGGTTGCAGTGTCCCTTACCCTCTTAATGGGTATTGTTTTAGGACATCCCTGTGAGTAAAGTATAATAGAGCTGATCTGTGTCCCGTAGTGTACTGTAAAGAAAACTGGATGCATGACTTGTAAAATCCATTTCTTGGAGTACATCAAGGGACACAGATCCCCCCCCCCCCTGTTAGGATGTATGGCTTTCTACAAAACTGTGGTACTTCCTGTATTGGAGGGGTTATATAGGAGAGCACTCCCTTGGTAGTGTCCAATCACCTGTACGTGCCTCATAACTCTGAGTAAAGTATAATAGGACTGCTCTGTGACTCGTGATATACTCCAAGGAATGGATTTTACAGGTAAGTCAGAAATTCGGTTTTGGCCTTTTGTTTGTGCCCTTACCAACATTGGTGGTTTTGGAAGGGACATGTTGTTTACTAGTTTTACAGTTCACAAATGACCAAAGTTCTAGTTTACAGACTTTTATGCATATTACTATTTTAAAATGAAAGTATGTAATATGCATTTATGTGACGGCAGGACGGTTAGGTCTTGTAGCTCTGCTGCTGTTTTATATGCGTGACTGTCTTTATTTGGTGCGCAGTCTATTGGCGCTTCTAGAACTGTGACAAAGCTTTCACTGACAGCTCACATTTAGCTTTCCATGATCAGGCGTTTGTAGGATGGGCTCCTGATGAAGTCAGCACTATGCAGCCAATCGGTGCCGTATGATCAGGAGCCCCACCTATTAGCCTCTGACATCATGGCCAACTTAAAGCGCTGGCTGCAGTTGGTGTAAAGAGGTTGATTACATGTGAATTTAACTGAAAGTATCCCATCTTTATGTTAACAGCAAATGGAGAGGTTTAAGGTAGTAGAACGTGAAACAAAGACAAAAGCGTACTCTAAGGAAGGTCTTGGTTTGGCTCAGAAGGTGGACCCAGCTCAGAAGGAAAAAGAAGAAATTGGGCAGTGGCTAACGGTAAGATTTTTCATTAGCATTGCGGTTGAATTTACAGAACAGATTTTTTTTGTGTGATTTGTAATGGGTTCTAGAATTTTTTTTAATTTATTTCGGTGTTCCTTGGAGACTGGTTGTCTAATCTGCCACTAGCAGGCTGGACACTTAAAATCAGAAGGTTCATCTCCTTGTGGGCATTACGATTCTGCACGGTCAGCCAGCCTTCCTCCATTTAGCTTGGTGTCTCTAAGGAGGTAAAACATCTGTCCCAACTTTGCCTCTGGTTCGAATTAGAAGATTTCATTATTTTTAGAAGTGTGATCTTCATGACCAAGTTGAAAAGTACTTACAGTGGGTATAGTAAATCACCCAACTTTAAAGGGGTTGTAAATGTTCGTTTTTTATTTTCTAAATGGGTTCCTTTAAGCTAGTGCATTGTTGGTTCACTTACATTTTCCTTCTATTTCCCTTCTAAATGTTTTTTTTTCTTTGTCTGAATTTCTCACTTCCTGTAAGCCTGCCCCCATCATCCGAGCCGTTCTGGCTGGGGGTTAGTCAGCGTGCTTGCCCCCTCCCTTGGCACTACATCCCTGTGGGGAGATGCTGTAAACGTTCACATCGTCTCCCCGCAGGGATGTAGTCCCAAGGGAGGGGGCGAGCACGCTGACTAACCCCCAGCCAGAACGGCTCGGATGTTGGGGGCAAGCTTACAGGAAGTGAGAAATTCTAAGTAAAAAAAAAACATTTAGAAGGGAAATCGAAGGAAAAGGTAAGTGAAACCAACAATGCACTAGCTTAAGGGCCAGTTCACACCAGATGCGGTGCAGTGCTTTTTTTTTTATGCATGAAAAACGCAAGGAAAGTTGATCACATTAATGCCAATGGCATAGTTCACACCACTGCAGTCCGTTCCAGTGCGTTTCAGAAAGAAAAAAAAAATTGGTCATGCTGCATTTTTTATGTACAGAACTGTACTGGACGGCAGTAAAACGCATCAAAAACGTACCGGAACGTAACAAAAACGCACTGGAGCGCACCAGAACACACCTAAATGCACAAAAAACGCACTGCAAC
>CM055124.1:104274495-104299495 GCA_029206835.1 Rana muscosa | reverse complement strand
AGATCATGTTTTCAGGATTTACCTCAGATGAAAGGGCTGTGGTAATTTCTAAGGCAGTGAAACTGATCAAACCACTTGTGAAAAATAATGGAAAGCCTAAAAACATGACCTGTTGGGGCACCTTGAGGACTGGAATTGAGAAACGCTGCCCTAAATTACCCATTTTTGGAAAGTAGACTGACCAAGGTATTTAGTAAGAGACGTGGTGATTTTTTTGAAGTTGTAATTTTTTCCCAGGATTTTTTGGAAAAATAATTATTTAAATTTTTGTTTTTCCACAAAAATGTCATATTAAGTTATTTCTCACACACCGCATATGCATACTAGTAACCACACCCCAAAACACTTTTTGATACTCGTCCAGAATATGGCGATACTGAATGTGTGAGACTTTCTTTTTCGTACATCACGGGACACAGAGCGACTTAGTCATTACTAATGGGTTATATAGATTACCTTCAGGTGTTGGCACTGGCCAATTCCAAACCGGAAGTACCCTCCCCTATATAAGCCCCTCCCATCCGGGAGCACCTCAGTTTTTTGCCAGTGTCTAAGGTGTTGGCCAAAGAGTAACATGTGTTTTCACTGGGCTTGCGTACAGGTTCTTTTGGGCCTTAGTAAGCTGTTCCGGATCCCACCAAAAAAGCTTCATAGCTAAACGGTCGGTACCCGGGCCTTGCAGCAGAAGAGCAAGGTTTTGCCTGTAATGCTTCTCTTAGGAGGGCTGGACCCTGGGATCCAGAGCTCTGGTCATACCCACGACCAAGATGTTGTCTGTGCAGGGTGCTATACAGGTCCAGGGGAGTGGAATCCTTGGGAACCCGGTCCCTGAAGGTTTAATTACAATGCCTGCCGTGATAGGTGAAGTTTGGACTTCTGTGGACCAAACAAAGTCCTGCGGCGGGGATCAGGTAAGTGGGGGCCCCCAGGAACTTGGTTCTATTGGGGGACCCCCAAGCCTAATTTGTCTTTCTGTCTGTTACCTAACGGTATTCCCGCTAAATATCTGTGATTGCCTGTAACTACTGAAAATGTAAAATTTTAATAGTAGTCAAGAAAAAAAAAAAAAAAAGGGACCGCGGTACCTGTGTTAAACCACTAGAGGCCGCTGTAGTCCATTTTTCTTGTCATGTGGATCTTTGGTTTTCTCAAGTCAAAAGATCCAGGCAGCTGGTAAGTTTCTCTGTGGGAATCCACTTCCTCTGCCCTGTTGCTGCGCTCATCCACCGCACAGGCCCTCCGGCAAAAAGTGCCCTGGCTCCTAGTCCCCTGTTTGATTTCGAAAAGGGCGCGCGGGCGCGTGCACGCGCCTCCTATGAAAAAAAGGGGTGGGGCGGGTGGATGACGCTCGATGCGCGCCACGGCGCTTCTGCGCATGTGCGGGCGTCCCAGCATGGTTAAAAGACACAGTACAAGTGTCAGCTGGATGCAAACAGAGCTAGCAACAAACAGTGGCACACAGAGGCGGTTGATGCAGGCATCCCCATAGAAAGGCACTTTAGTGGACACCAGCTGGTATATAGCAGCAACTTTGTTAGACTATTACCAGCAAAATTGGTGTATGACTACGGGAATACCTCAGCTTTGTGCTTAAAGGATATGTCGTCCAGACGCTCCGGAAATAGATCTTCCAGGAAGCCAAAGGGGTCTCCATCGGGCTCTGAGGATATTGGGCATGCTTGTACTGCACCAATCTCCCCTGAGAATTCAGAGGTCAGTAGCCGTAGATACCCCGCAGGAATGCCTGGTGCTGCGGCTGTCCCCAGTCCACCTGCTCCTGTGTATATATAACAGAGGAGGTTTTATCCTCAACTCTGGGAGGATTGGAAGAGAGATTAACAGCATTGATCGCTGCTTCCCTGTCTCAGGAAAAGCGCGTCCGATCTCCGTCTCCTCCTTCAGAGTGCCTGTTAGTGGAGGAACAGCCCTACACAGAGATCGACCTACCTGAAGGGGATCAGGATGAGGTTGATTCAGTTATGGTTAAAATGCCTCTGGCGGAACCACCATCCACTACGGTTTCCTCGCTGGGGTCGCTAAAAGCTCCCCAGGCTGTCTGTTCCTTCCCAATCCACCCTTTATTAGAAGGGCTTATTTACCAGGATTGGGAGCATCCTGATAAAATATTTGCTCCCCCCAAGAGATTTCCGGTGATCTATCCCATGGAGGATAAGTTCATTAAAAAATGGAGGGTCCCTACAGTGGACGCAGCCATCTCTTCTGTTAACAAATCACTGACATGTCCAGTAGATAATGTTCCAATGTTCAAAGACCCAATAGATACAAAATTGGAGTCTTTACTAAAATCTGTTTTCTCTACAGCAAGCATGGTGACACAACCTGCGGTAGCAGCGATTGGAGTCTGCCAAGCAGTAAAAGATCAGTTGAAACAGGTCTTAAGGGACTTACCAGATCAGCAGGCTCTTGCCCTAGCTGACCTGCCTAGAGCCTTGTGTTTTGCGGTGGACGCCATAAAGGATACAATCCAACAGGCCTCCCGCTTTACGCTGTCTATAGTACATATGCGTAGGCTTCTGTGGCTCAAAAACTGGTCTGCTGAAGCTCCCTGTAAAAAACTGCTGGTTAGCTTCCCATTTCATGGAGAACGCTTATTTGGAGAAGATCTGGACAAATATATCCAGAAAATTTCTGCCGGTAAAAGTTCACTCTTACCGGTTAAGAACAAGGGTAGAAGTCCTTCTTTTAAGAGGCCTACTTCTCCAGTCCCGGGCACATCGGCTGTGAAGCAGTTCCGACGGCCTCCGCGGTCAAATTCAGGGGGCAGAAATCAGGGACAATCACAGGGTAACAAGAAGCCCTGGATCAAGAGAGGTACAAAACCTCCCCCCAAGGCATGAAGCGTTGCCCCCACTCAATCTGGTGGGGGGAAGACTTCAGTTGTTCACAGAGACCTGGCGGGACACCATCAGAGACAGATGGGTGCTCTCCGCAGTAAGTCTGGGATACAAGCTGGAGTTAAAAGGCACTCCTCCTGCCCAATTTATGAGGTCAAACGTGCCAAGAGATCCCCAAAAGAGAGGATCCCTCCTTCTGGCACTAGAACAACTATTGCTCCAAGGTGTAATCATGAAGGTTCCCCTGGAAGAAAGCGGATTCGGGTTTTACTCGAACCTTTTCACAGTCCCCAAACCAAATGGGGACGTGAGGCCCATATTAAATCTAAAAGGGCTAAACAAGTTCCTAAATATCAGGACTTTTCGGATGGAGTCGATCCGATCGGTGGCCACCGCCCTACAAGGGCAGGAATGGTTAGCCTCGATCGACATAAAGGATGCTTATCTGCATATTCCCATCTTTCCGGCCCACCAGAAATTTCTACGCTTTGCAGTAGAAGGGCGCCATTTTCAGTTCAGAGCCTTACCTTTCGGTCTGGCCACAGCACCACGAGTGTTCACAAAAATTCTGGCCCCATTATTGGCCAATCTAAGAACACAGGGTGTAACGATAATGGCATATCTAGACGACCTGCTACTAATAGACCACTCAGTGGAAAAGCTGGAAGTAGCTATTCACAAGACAATCAAGTATCTGGAATATCAAGGTTGGATTATCAACCGGGACAAGTCAGCTCTAAGACCAGTCAAAAGTCTGGAATACTTAGGGCTAAGGCTGGATTCAAATCAGAGAAAGATTTTCTTACCTCCAGAGAAGGTGTCGTCTTTAAAAGATTTGACCCACTTAGTGGGTACAAAAAGAAAACCATCCATACGCCTCTGCATGAGGCTGCTGGGAAAAATGGTGGCTTCATTCGAAGCGGTACCCTACGGTCAATTCCATTCAAGGAATTTGCAAAGGGCCATACTGTCAGCCTGGAACAAAAAAGTTCAGGCTTTAGACTTACCAATGTCCCTGTCCCCTTCCGTTCGCAAGAGCCTCCATTGGTGGTTGGTGCCCCAGAATCTGGAAAAAGGGAAACCCTTCAGTCCGGTTTCTTGGAAGGTAGTCACTACAGATGCCAGCCTCATAGGCTGGGGGGCAGTACTGGAGCAATGGTCTCTCCAGGGCAAGTGGTCAGAAGCAGAAAAGGCCCTGCCCATCAATCTCTTAGAGATACGAGCAGCCCGGTATGCCCTAGTAGCATGGACATCCAAACTCCAAGGGTCCCCTGTCAGAATTCAATCAGACAATGCCACAGCAGTGGCATATATCAATCACCAGGGTGGCACCAGGAGTCGTGCAGCCCAGAGGGAAGCAAATTGCATCCTGGAGTGGGCAGAAAAATATGTCCCAGCCATATCCGCGGTTTTCATCCCAGGAGTGGAAAATTGGAGAGCGGACTTTTTAAGTCGCCAACAATTATGCCCGGGGGAATGGTCTCTTCACCCCGAGGTTTTCCAGGCAATATGCCAGCGGTGGGGAACACCGGATGTAGATCTGCTAGCATCCAGATTCAACGCAAAGGTGGACAGATTTGTGTCTCGCACAAGGGATCCTCTAGCTTGCGGCTCGGATGCCCTAGTGTTCCCTTGGGATCAGTTCAAGCTGATATATGCTTTCCCACCGCCACAATTGTTACCGCGATTACTCCGCAGAATCAGGTGTGACAGCAGGAAGGTAAAGTCACCTGGTTGCATCCAGGGGGGTAGATTTCGCCCAGATTCAGGCTTTACGCCGACTTATACAACTAGGTGGAGAGTTGTATAAGCCCAGCTAAGGCTAGTGGGCTCATGGATGACTCATATGTCTAGGGAGAGTGTGGGGCATCGTGCAGACAGGGAGTTGATGAGACCAGCTGAAGCTTGTCAGCTCATTTAGGCCTCTATAAGAACTCCCAGCTTCATTAGATGTTAGCTCATGCCTGGAACCAGACCTGTGTGGACTGTCTAGGGAGAGTGAACCCCTGTGCGGTGAGACAAAGCCTGTGTGGCTATTTGCTTGGACATTTAAAACCAGGGACTTAGGGACTAGGACAGCACTAGGCTGATCCCAGTTGTTAGTTAGGAAACCTGTATGTTTAGTCAGAGGTCAACTTGACCAGGATTTATTTTGTTTATGTTTCTTTTGCTTTGCTGTGTTTTGTCACTGTAAATAGAAAATAAACCGCACCTTTTTGATTTTGAAAACCACAACCTCCGTTTGCTGGGCCTGTTTTGTGTGGGGAGCCCATCCCGGGGGTCACACACACCCGCTGCCGAGCTAACCCCCTCACAGTTGGTGGAGAATGCGGGCAGTTTTTTTTTAAGCCAGCATGGAGGAGATACTGAAGCAGCTGGCTCTAGCAAATGCCAATCAACAGCAGACAAATGCAGGTTTGCAAAAGAGCCTTGCAGCTCATCAACAGAGCCTTGCAGCTCAACAACAGAACTTCGCAGCCCAGCAGCAAGCTCATCAACAGAGCCTTGCAGCCCAGCAGCAGACAAACGCAACTTTGCAACAGAGTCTGGAGGCTCAGCAACGAGCCCAGCAGCAATCTGAGGCCCGCTTCATAGACCTGTTGCAGAAGCAAGAGCAGAGACTACAACAACAGATGGAAGCAGTAATGCAGCAACGTCCGCAGACCAGTGAGGAAAGCCGTCCCACTAATACCGCGTCCTTTGGGGTGAGTCGTTTATTGACAAAAATGACTGGAGAGGATGATCCAGAGGTATTTTTGACCACATTTGAAAGGACCGCTGAAAGAGAAAAGTGGCCTGAGGAGCAGTGGGCTGGACTGGTGGCTCCTCTGTTAACTGGTGAATCGCAGAAAGCTTACTATGACCTAGAGCCTAACCAAGCAAAAGACTATGTGATGCTAAAAGCTGAAATATTGGCAAGGCTGGGTGTCACCCAGGCTGTCCGGGCTCAGCGTGTGCATAACTGGACTTTCCAGCTTGGAAAACCCCCCAGGTCTCAAATGTATGATCTCATTCACCTGAGCAGAAAGTGGCTACAGCCAGAGACTTTGTCCGCACCAAAGATTGTGGAACGTGTTGTAATGGATCGGTTTTTGAGAGCTCTTCCTACTGCCATCCAAAAGTGGGTAAGCCATGGAGACCCAGAGACGGCCGATGGTCTTGTGGATCGTGTGGAGAAATACTTGGCTACAGAGAACCTGACGGCCTCTTCCAGAGACACTCGGACTTTCCACCCTAAGACCAGACCATCCCCAGGGGCGGATAAGAGGATTCCAAGGGGTGAGGGTGGAGAGAGTGAGAGGGTGGGAGCTCTACCCCAAGTTTGGCGAGAACAGCCTGGGAAATCAGCGGCTCAAGAGGCGGCAAGAAGGATCGTTTGCTACCGCTGCCGGCAAGCGGGACATATTGCAGCCAATTGCCCGGTTGTGGAGGAACCCATGCAGTGGGACTTTCTGACGGGCAGACGTCAGTCGCTGTGTGCGACAGTCGCATGCACTGCCATTCGAGGAACTGAGAAACATTTATGCAAAATGTGTGTTAATGGTAGAAATGTTGTGGTATTGCTGGATTCAGGTAGCCTTGTGACCCTGATAAAGGCTGAGTTAGTTAAAACAGAGGTCTCTGGGAATAGCAAGGTAGCTGTTATTTGTGTGCATGGGGACACCCGAGAGTATCCAGTGACTACAGTGTGTTTCGAGACCCCCAAAGGTACCCTCTCTCATCCAGTGGGCTTAGTATCTGTTACCGCATGACGCCATTGTGGGAAGGGATTTTCCGAAGTTCTGGGAACTGTGGGATGATCCTGAGCCCCTCACTGGTGCCCCTATGTACCAGGAATGTGATAGCCAGAACTCCCCTGAGAGTGGTGAGGACTCTCCGGAATTTCCCTTATCAGTATTGGCAGGGGAGACTCAAGAAACTGGAGAGGAGCCCACCTCCTCAGACGAAAACCTACCGTCTGTGGAGTTTTCTGATCTTGAGGTTCACAGGGAAATTTTTGCCACAGAACAGTTGAAAGACCCCGCCCTAATAAAGGCACGGGAAAACGTAGTGAAAATAGATGGCGAGTTAGTGAACCCAGATAATACCTGCACTTACCCATACTTCAGCGTAGAGAAGGACCTACTGTATCGGGTGGCAAAAAGGGCAGAAGAAACCGTTGAGCAGCTTGTGGTGCCCAAACCTTACAGGAAGTTGGTGTTGGAGTTGGCCCATGGGCACATTCTTGGAGGTCATCTGGGGACAGAGAAAACCCGAGAGAGGGTATTACAGAGATTCTATTGGCCGGGGGTGATGGACGTAGAAAATTATTGTTCCTCCTGCCCTGTGTGTCAGAGGTCGGCCCCGATGCCACATTTCCGTAGCCCGCTGGTCCCTCTACCCATCATTGAGGTCCTGTTTGAGAGGATCGCCATGGATTTGGTAGGTCCTATAATCAAGTCCGCTAGGGGGCACCAGTACATATTAGTTATAATGGACTATGCCACCCGTTATCCAGAAGCGATCCCTCTCCGAAATACCTCGGCCAAAACCATAGCCAAAGAGCTATCTCTTGTGTTTAGCCGGGTGGGTATTTGTAAAGAACTGCTTACGGACCAAGGTACACCCTTTATGTCCCGGGTTATGAAGGAGCTGTGTAAATTATTCAAAGTGACGCAATTACGTACATCTGTGTATCACCCCCAAACCGATGGGCTGGTTGAAAGATTCAACAAAACCCTAAAACAAATGTTGAAGAAAGTGGTGGATAGAGATGGAAAGGATTGGGACTGTCTACTTCCTTATCTGATGTTTGCTATTAGGGAGGTGCCCCAATCCTCTACGGGATTCTCCCCCTTTGAGTTACTGTATGGGAGACACCCAAGAGGGCTGTTGGATATTGCCAAGGAAACTTGGGAAAGTGAGAGTTCTCCCCACAAGAGTGTGATTGAGCATGTCGCCCTGATGCAAGACCGAATTGCACAGGTAATGCCCATCGTGAAGGAACATTTGGCCCAAGCGCAGTTAGCACAGCAGAGAGTGTACAACCGTGGAGCCAAGACCCGTACCTTTTCCCCGGGGGATAGGATACTGGTACTTGTCCCTACGGTTGAAAGTAAATTCCTTGCCAAATGGCAAGGCCCCTACGAGATAATGGAAAAAGTGAGCGAAGTGAATTACAAGGTCAGACAACCAGGAAGGCGAAAGCCCGAACAGATCTATCACGTTAATCTGTTGAAAGCCTGGAGGGATAGAGAGTCCCTAGTCGCAGACACTTGGTCACCAGCTCAAACTGGTTGCGTGATTCCTGAGGTTGGAATAGCAGCCACCTTGTCACAACCCCAACAACAGGAGGTTAAGGAGTTTGTGCTTCGCAACAAGGAGGTATTCTCTGAGCTGCCGGGACAAACATCTGGGGTAGAGCATGACATCATTACCCCGCCCGGTGAAAGGGTGAAGTTAAAACCCTATCGGATCCCAGAGGCCCGACGGGAGGCAATACGGGAGGAAGTACAGAAAATGCTGAACTTAGGGGTGATAGAGGAGTCCCAAAGTGATTGGTCTAGTCCCATCGTGTTGGTGCCTAAACCGGATGGGAGCTGGCGATTTTGTAATGATTTTCGTCAGTTGAACAAAGTTACAAAATTTGACACCTACCCCATGCCACGTATAGATGAGTTGATCGACCGGCTGGGAACAGCCCGATACATGACGACTCTTGACCTCACAAAAGGGTATTGGCAAATCCCCCTGGCCAAGTCGGCCAAAGAGAAAACCGCATTTGTAACCCCAGACGGGGCGTTCCAATATAAAAGAATGCCGTTCGGGTTACAGAATGCGCCGGCCACATTCCAGCGGAAAATGGACCAGATGCTGAGGCCCCATCGGAAGTATGCTGCGGCTTACCTGGATGACGTAATTGTCCATAGCACAGATTGGGCCTCACATCTGCCAAAAGTGCAAGCAGTCCTGGACTCTGTTCGGGAAGCGGGGTTTACGGCTAACCCCAAGAAGTGTACCATTGGGCAGGAGGAGGCCAAATATCTTGGGTACACCATTGGGAGGGGAGTAATAAAACCCCAACTCAACAAAGTCGAGGCCATCCAGAGTTGGCCACGTCCCAACAGCAAGAAGCAGGTACGAGCCTTTCTGGGAATCGCTGGGTATTATCGGCGATTCATTCCCCACTTTGCTTCTAAGGCTGTGCCCCTAACCAACCTGACGAAGGGGAAAGGGTCGGTCATGATTAAATGGACCCCCGAGGCTGAGGCAGCATTCCAATTCTTGAAACAAGCCTTATGTAGCCAGCCAGTGTTGTACTCACCCGACTTCTCTAAAGACTTTGTCGTACAAAGTGATGCGTCAGATGTGGGGTTAGGAGCAGTATTGTCCCAGGTCTGGAACGGGGAAGAGCACCCAGTCATTTACCTCAGCAGGAAGTTGAAGTCCCATGAGGTAAATTATGCCACCGTTGAAAAGGAGTGTTTAGCGGTGAAGTGGGCTCTAGATTCCCTTCGGTACTACCTGCTAGGTAGGCACTTTGACATGGTTACGGATCACGCTCCGTTAAAGTGGATGGCTCAAAACAAGGAAACAAATAGAAGAGTGAATAGGTGGTTCCTGGCCCTCCAGGAATTCAACTTCACAGTAAAGCATCGCCCTGGCGTTCAAATGGGGAATGTGGATGCTTTGTCTCGAGTACATGAATGCCTGATTGCTGGTGTTCCAACCCCGAGGTTAAAACAAGAGGGGGGGGTATGTGACAGCAGGAAGGTAAAGTCACCTGGTTGCATCCAGGGGGGTAGATATATTTCGCCCAGATTCAGGCTTTACGCCGACTTATACAACTAGGTGGAGAGTTGTATAAGCCCAGCTAAGGCTAGTGGGCTCATGGATGACTCATATGTCTAGGGAGAGTATGGGGCATCGTGCAGACAGGGAGTTGATGAGACCAGCTGAAGCTTGTCCGCTCATTTAGGCCTCTATAAGAACTCCCAGCTTCATTAGATGTTAGCTCATGCCTGGAACCAGACCTGTGTGGACTGTCTAGGGAGAGTGAACCCCTGTGCGGTGAGACAAAGCCTGTGTGGCTATTTGCTTGGACATTTAAAACCAGGGACTTAGGGACTAGGACAGCACTAGGCTGATCCCAGTTGTTAGTTAGGAAACCTGTATGTTTAGTCAGAGGTCAACTTGACCAGGATTTATTTTGTTTATGTTTCTTTTGCTTTGCTGTGTTTTGTCACTGTAAATAGAAAATAAACCGCACCTTTTTGATTTTGAAAACCACAACCTCCGTTTGCTGGGCCTGTTTTGTGTGGGGAGCCCATCCCGGGGGTCACACACACCCGCTGCCGAGCTAACCCCCTCACACAGGGTAGAAAAGAAACCAGTGATTCTGGTGGCTCCAGCGTGGCCCCGAAGGGCATGGTACGCGGAGATTGTAAAAATGTCAGTGAGGAGTCCTTGGACCCTCCCACATCGTCCGGACCTGCTGTCGCAGGGACCGATATACCACCCTTCCTTACCAGCCCTGGGTTTGACGGCCTGGCTATTGAAGCCCACATTCTGAAAAAGAGAGGGCTCTCTAATTCTGTGGTATCTACCATGATCAATGCCAGGAAGCCGGTATCCAGGCAGATCTATTATAGGATCTGGAAAGCGTACATTACGTGGTGTGAGGCCAAGAAATGGCATCCACGTAAGTACGTGATAGGGAGGATTTTGGACTTCCTACAGTGGGCTGTAGATAGGAAGCTGGCCTTGAGTACTATCAAGGGTCAGATTTTGGCCTTGTCAATATTTTTTCAAAGGCCCTTGGCTTCGCATTCACTAGTCAAAGCTTTCATACAAGGAGTGATGCGTATCAGCCCTCCGGTTAGTATTCCCATATGTCCTTGGGACTTAAACCTGGTTCTGTCAGTTCTACAGAAACAACCGTTTGAACCATTGCAACACATTTCCTTGGTTCTTCTCACCAGGAAATTGATTTTCTTAGTAGCCGTTTGTTCGGCTAAAAGAGTATCGGAATTAGCCGCCTTGTCCTGTAAGGAGCCATAGCTGGTTGTCCATAAGGACAGAGTAGTATTACGTCCTCATCCAGCCTTTCTTCCCAAGGTGGTATCGAGGTTTCATTTGAACCAAGATGTGGTTCTTCCTTCTTTTTTCCCCAAACCTAGCTCGGTAGAGGAAAAGTTATTACATTCTTTGGATGTAGTAAGAGCAGTTAAAGCTTATCTAAAAGCCACTGCTCAGATTCGCAGAACGGATACTTTGTTTATTCTGCCGGAAGGCCCTAAAAAGGGTCAGGCAGCATCAAAATCCACTTTAGCCAAGTGGATTCGACAGGTCATAATACAAGCCTATGGCTTGAGAAAGAGACCGCCTCCGTTCAAAGTTAGGGCGCACTCCACAAGAGCAGTTGGAACTTCATGGGCAGTGCATCACCAGGCCTCCCTGGCTCAAGTATGTAAGGCCGCAACATGGTCTTCGGTACACACGTTTACTAGATTCTACCAGGTAGACGTTAGAAGTCAGGAGGATGTCGCCTTTGGGCGCAGTGTGTTGCAGGCCGCAAAAGATCCTCATGCCTGATGGCGCCCAGCTTATGTATCCCTCCCCTCATTTGGCATTGCTTTGGGACGTCCCATTAGTAATGACTAAGTCGCTCTGTGTCCCGTGATGTAAGAAAAAGGGATTTTTATAACAGCTTACCTGTAAAATCCTTTTCTTGGAGTACATCACGGGACACAGAGCTCCCTCCCCTCTTTTTGGGACACTTATTGCTTGGCTACAAAACTGAGGTGCTCCCGGATGGGAGGGGCTTATATAGGGGAGGGTACTTCCGGTTTGGAATTGGCCAGTGCCAACACCTGAAGGTAATCTATATAACCCATTAGTAATGACTAAGTCGCTCTGTGTCCCGTGATGTACTCCAAGAAAAGGATTTTACAGGTAAGCTGTTATAAAAATCCCTTTTCACAGCCTAACCACATAGAGAGACGCAACATCCATTTTAAAATTGGGCATTCTGATACTTTTTGTTTACAAGTAAAAATCTGTATTTCTTGCTAGAAAATTAATTGGAACACCCAAACATATATTTTTGTAGCAGAGACCCTAGAAAATAAAATGGTGGGTTTTGCAAACTTTTATGTCACACGATATTTGCACACCAGTTTTTTTTTTAAGCAATTTTACACAAATACAATTTAATGAATTTCAATGCACACAAAGACTATCATCCCCACGTTTTTGGTGAAATATAAAATATGGTGTTGTGCCTGGTTGAATAAATACCATGTTGCGCTTTTAAATTGCGCACGCTTGTGAAATGGTGCCAAACTTTCGGTATTTAAAAATCTCTATAGGCGACGCTTTATAAACCTTTATTGATTAACAGTTTGGAATTACACAGGAGGTGTGGTGCTAGGATTATTGCTCTCATTATGTTCACACCGATACTTTGCGTGTGGTGCGATCGCCGTTTACATATGTGTTCGGGACCAATGTGTGCGTTCGCCTTTGCACGCGATCATGGGGGACGGGGCTATTTGATTTTTTTTTTTATTGGTGCGACACTGGTACACTGACAGATGTTGGTCGTCCACCGGCAGACACTGAGAGATGTTGATGTTGCAATGGAACACTATTGCAGATGTTTTTGTGCACTGGTACAGATGATGGGACATATGTTTTGTGCAGTGGTACAGATCTCCATGGGGCAGGGACAGTGGTGCTCAATGTACTCTGTGGGAATGGCTGACTGGCAACCGCTGAAAGAGCACCCCCCCCCCCCCCCACACTGACCTCTCGCCGAGCTCAGTGGGGATTGCCAACATAGACACGTGTCTGTTTATATTGTGAGACGGTTGTGATTGGACACAGCCGTCACGTGATCGGGAGGTCCAATGGCAGTGCCTATGTGTCAGTGCAACTTCTAACAAGCAAGTGAAACATTTCAGAAAAAAATATTCCCAGGCCATGTTAAAATAAAGGGGATAACCCCAGTAGCGTAATACTGCTTAAAATGTATTAAAATTGTGCTTACATGAAGTAAATGGATAAAAGCATACACGGGAGTTACAAACTAACTTAATATGACATTGCTTCCGGTCCGTGATTCCTCAGGCTCAGTCCTACGCATTGCATCATGTGACTTCATCAGGGGAAACATTTTATCTATTTACTTTTATGCAAGTACATTTTTAATATATTAATATAGTATTTTAGGCAGTATTACACTGTTGGGGTATCCCCTTTTATTTTTAAAAGGCCTGGGAATAACCCTTTCCCGCTGAGCGTACGCACATATGCGGTCTCTCTTTTCGGGGGGTATACCTGGATCATGCCTGCACCTGCAGGCATGATCCCGGTACCATTGTTTAGAGCGGGCAATTGGCTATCCAGGCATAACAACCGATGCGTAAACGGCTTTTCTCTTACCGTCCATGGACTGACACAGCATCTTCAATCTTGACAAAGTGGTTTATGTTCCTGCTCATAGGAGAAGACTAGGCAGAATGTTGGATGTTTTAACATGCATTCCATTACTAGAGTTGAACAGCCCCGCCCAGGGGGCGGTCCCTCCGGACATGACCCTCCGACCTGTAGCCAGCAGCCTCAGTTTTTTCTGCCTAGAAGAGGAGAGGACGTGGCTCTCTTCGGAGCCAGTCTCTTGAAGTAATATTTTATTATTTTTTGAACTTTTATTTTTGTGATTCTTCTATCAACTGTTGGCTGGGTAGTTGCTATCCTCGTAGTCTTCCCAGTCCAACCATTGAGCGTGCTGATCCTCGCTCTGCGTGAGATCAGTCCACAACATACCCCATGGCTTCAGGGGTGGCCGGTGAGCTTTTTGCTCCAGGGTCCACATACGACTGAACAGTTTTGCTGTATCTTTCACGGTGGACCGGGCCGACAGCTACTCAGTACTGCACTGTGATAGACCTGTCAGGAACACACCAGTGGGTCCTAGCTGGACGGGTAAGTACTGTTCCCCTGCCTCAGCAGGTGAGTACATGCTGTGTGTTCCTATGGTAGGGGGGCTTTCCCTGTCTCCCCCTTGTTTTTTGCTACTCTGTCACCTACTGGCGATGCGCTGACTGGGGGTCACTCTGTCCCGGTGGGGGTCCATAGGTGTCTGCATTAAGGTGTGGGGTGCTTTTCTGTGTCAGCCTGGACCTTGCGCGCCTTTCAGCGCCATGTTTTTACTATGCTTCAATTTGCAATGTAAACCGCATTGGTGGCCATCTTGCCGCGGCTGCGCTGGGGCGCACTTGTAATTGCGGCGGCCATTTTCTTGAAGCCGCGCGCTCTTTTGTGCTGGTTTGGCCTCTATCGCTGACTGGAACGGCGCGACTCTCCTCAGTCTCCTCACTGTACACTCGCGCTGAGGAGCAGGACACAGGCAGCGGAACCGAGCGGTCCTAGCTGGGTTGGTGAGTCCCCTGGGTAACCCCCCACAGTCAGTGCAGCCGGAGGGTGGATTTTTTCTCTCATTTATTGCCAAAGTCTCAGAGGGTGGTGGTATCATGGAGTTGGTGTCACCTGCTTCCCCATTCATGTCAGAAGCGGTCCCTATGGACGAGTTGTCGGCAGTCCTGGAATCATTTTGTTGCCAGGATGGAAGCGGTGTGCAAGCGCAAGGGGGCTATAAAGTGCCCTCTCCCCCCACCATCTCCAGGGGAGTGCTCTGATTCAGATATGGGCATTGCTGTGGCGCAGGACCCTAGCTTCCTTGTGAGGAAGACTCCTTATCTGGGTCAGTACATGACAGGACACTTGTTAGTGAACTCATTGATGCTGTGAGGGACACTCTCAAGCTGAATGCTGCGGCTGAGGAGCCCGTGGTGGAGTCAGTGTGCTTTTGGTTCTTTTCAAACTAATCCTTCTAAAAAAGGTTTTTCCCTAATACACTTTTTTTTTTTGTTTTTTTTTTTAAACCGCAGAAGACTTCTTCAGCGTCTGGCGGTGGTTAGGTATCCCTTTTGAGGACAGCCTGATTAAAAAATGGGCCTCTCCTCCGGTGGTCGACCCCCCCCCCCCGGTCGCCCGGTTTAGTAAAGCCACAACTCTCCCGGTTGAGGGGACCCTGGATGACATTATTAAAAATGTCACAGGGGGTAAGAGCACCCTTCTTCCACAGCCTACTAAGGCAAAGGAGCCGCGCCGTAAGCCGGGTCCTTCCTTTCCCACTCAGAAAAGGTTTTTTCATCAGTCAGATCCCGCGGAAAAATTCTCCCGGACTGACAAGGGTGCGGCTGGGGGACAGAAGCGTCCCTGGGTGCGTAAGCCGAACAAGCCGACAAGCAAGCCCGCCACCGCATTAAGTCTTGCCCCCGCCCGACTCTGGGGTGGGGGGACGACTTTGCAGGCTCACGGATTGGTGGACCTCCCGGATCTCCGACCGGTGGGTATGCGAGGTGGTCACCTGGGGGTACAGGATAGAGTTCCTTTCCTGGCCACTAGACAGATTCTTTCCGTCAAATCTCTCTCTCCTTCCGGCGCGTCGGGCTGCCCAATTAGGGGCAGTGCAGGACTTGCTGAGATGCGGAGTAATTGTGTCGGTACCGTCAAAGGAGAGGTTTCAGGGATTTTATTCAAATCTGTGGTCCCAAAGAAGGACGGAGTCCGTCCAATTCTGGACCTCAAGGCCCTTAAATGCCTTTTTGTGAAGGTTCGGAAATTCCGCATGAAATCCATTCACTCGGTGATTGCTGCGCTCCACCCGGAGGATTTTCTGTCATCCTTGGACATCAAGGACGCCTACTTGCATGTCCCAATCTGCGTGGGTTACCAGAATTTTCTGCGCTTCGCGATAGGCGTAGACCACTATCAGTTTGTGGCTCTTCCCTTCGGTTTGGCGTCAGCACCGCGGATTTTCGCAAGGTGCTTGCCCCGATTCTAGCATTGCTGAGACAGAGGGGCATTGCTATCTGGACAATCTTCTTCTGAGAGCAGACTCTGGCTCAGAATTAGAGGAAAATGTGTTGATAGCCAGTCAGGCCCTCCGAGAATTCGGCTGGCTGCTGAACATTCAGAAGTCGGTCCTGGTTCCAACTCGGCGTCTGGAGTACCTAGGATTGATCCTGGACTCCTCGAAGGAAAGGGTCTTTCTACCCTTGGAAAAATTGCTGACTCTTCAATCTGCGGTACGAGTGCCGACGTCCCTCAAATGGTCGTCACTCCATTTTTGCATGAGGGTCCTGGGACTCATGGTGGCTTCTTTCGAGGCTGTGCCGTATGCCCAATTCTATACTCGAGCCTTACAAAAGGAGATCCTGTCTTGCTGGGACAAGTCTCCATTATCACTGGATCGTCAGATCCAGGTGAGTCCACCTGGTCAGGGCGTCCCTGACATGGTGGCTGAGATCCCTGGCCCTTCGGTTGGGGATGTCGTTCCTTCCTGTCCAGTGGACTGTGATCACGACGGACGCCAGTCTTTCGGGCTGGGGCGGTGTCTGGGGAGTTCTTTCGGCCCAAGGGCTTTGGACTCCGGACGAATCCCATCTGCTGATCAATGTCCTGGAACTCCGGGCAATCAGACTGTGTCTCTCCTCGTGGTCAAAGAGACTACAGGGGCGCTCAGTCAGGATTCAGTCGGACAACGCCACAGCGGTGGCTTATGTCAGGGGGGAATGCGGAGCTCGGCCGCTGTGTCCGAGGCCTCTCGCATCCTGGCATGGGCTGAAAGAAGCGTGCCAGCTTTGTCGGCCGTTTACATTCCAGGAGTAGACAACTGGCAGACGGACTATCTGAGCTGCCAGATATTGGACCAGGGGGAATGGTCCTTGCATCGGCAAAGGAGTTGAAACACCTCTGGGAGGTGGGGCACGCCGGATGTGGACCTACTGGCCTCTCGACTCAATCGCAAGGTGTCGAGATTCGTGGCCAGGTCCAGGCATCCCTGGGCAGACGCATCCGACGCGTTAGTGGCTCGTGGGGTCGGTATCAGCTGATTTATGCCTATCCTCCACTGAAGTTGCTTCCTCGACTCCGAGGGGATTCCGGCGATCCTCATCGCCCCAGATTGGCCTCTGCGTCCTTGGTACGCCGATCTTGTGCGCCTAGTGGCGGACGTGCCATGGCGACTACCGCTGCGGGAGGACCTTCTGTCTCAAGGTCACATTCTTCATCTTGCTTTACAGTCGCTGGCTTTAACGGCATGGCTATTGAAAGCCAGGTGCTGAGGGACCAAGGTCTCTCGGATTCGGTCATCTCAATCATGCTGAGAACACCGAAATCTTCCTCCAGGAAGATATACTACTGTACCTGGAAGGCCTACATCGCTATGTGCGAGGAGCTGGATTGGCGTCCACGGACGTATTCAGTTTCCAGGATCCTGCTGTTTTTACAGCATGGTGTGGTCCAAAAGCTTGCCTTAAGCTCCATTAAGGGTCAGATTTCAGCTTTAGCTGTTTTCTTTCAGCGGCCGCTAGTGGGCCATTCCTTGATTAGTACCTTCGTACAGGGGGTCCGCCGTGTGCTCCCCCCTATTAAACCACCTCTTCCTCCTTGGGATTTGAATTTGGTGCTCTCGGTTCTTCAAGAACCTCCTTTTGAAAACCTCAGAGAGATTCCTCTCTTAACTTTATCTCAGAAGGTGTCTTTCCTTGTAGCCATTACTTCTGTCAGAAGGGTTTCTGAATTGGCGGCCTTGTCTTGCAAACCGATATACGTGGTCCTCCATACCGGTAAGGTGGTGCCACGCCCTCGGCCTTCCACCTTAATGAGGACATTGTGCTTCCGTCTTCGTCCTTGTCCATCGCATCCCAGAGAATTTGCGCTTCACACATTAGGTGTGGTACGTGCCTTGCGGGTGTACCGGTCTGCTATGGCTTCGATTTGGATGTCTGACTCGCTGTTTGTGTCTGGTCCAAAACAGGGCCTAGTGGTTTCGTCTGACACCATTTCTCGGATCAGGCAGACCGTCATACAGGCCTATGCCCTTAAGGGGCGGGCGCCTCCCTTTCCGGTTATGACGCATTCTACCAGGGCAATTGGTGCTTCCTGGGCTTTCCGACATCAAGCGTCTGTTGCACAAGTGTGCAAGGCGGCGACCTGGTCGTCCGCACTTACCTTTTCAAAGTTCTATAAGGTTGATGTGGCTGCATCTTCTGATGTGGCTGCATCTTCGGCCGCAAGGTTTTGTTGGCAGCTGTTTAATGATGCACCTCCGCCGTTGAGGAGCTCTGCTTGTTTGGGGTGAAGTTTTGTTTTTTTCCTTGATACTGTTCCCACCCCTCGTTCTTTGACACTGCTTTGGGACGTCCCACTTTGTCAAGATTGAAGATTGTGTCAGTCCATGGACGGTAAGAGAAAATAGGATTTTTTTGTACTCATCGTAAAATCCTTTTCTCTGACGTCCATGGACTGACACAGCACCCACCCCTCCTTTGTTGAGTTTGTACTGCTTTAATACGAACTGAGGCTGCTGGCTGCAGGTAGGAGGTTTATGTCCGGTTACGTTCAGCTCTGGTAATGGAATTTATGTTATTAAAACCTCTAACATTCTGCCTAGTCTTCTCCTATGAGCAGGAACATAACCCACTTTGTCAAGATTGAAGATGCTGTGTCAGTCCATGGACGTCAGAGAATAGGATTTTACGGTGAGTACAAAAAAAATCCTATTTTTGCCACTCTCCTGAATGTAAACACGGAAGAGACGTCACAACGTTACTTCCGGTTTACTTGGCTGCCAATGGTGCCGGATTTTAAAAAGTACACAGTATTCAGAATTGCCGTTTTCGGCGATCTGAGTACTTTGAAGTGCAAAGGAGGGATTTGGGGTCTTTTAGACCCCCTATCTATCCCTCCTTAAAGAGTACCTGTCACCACCTATTACTGTCACAAGGGATGTTTACATTCCTTGTGACGGCAATAAAAGTGATCAAATTTTTTATTTGTTTTTTTAAAACACAATTTTATATTCTAAAAATAAATAAAATTAGAAACAAATGAAACCTTTTTTTTAAATTGCCCCCGTCCCCGCGAGATCACGCAGCAAAGAAAACGCATACGGAAGTCACGCCCGCATATGTAAATGGTGGTCAAATCACACATGTGAGGTATCGCCGCGATCGTCGGAGCGAGAGCAATAATTCCAAACCTCTAACTCTAACCTGGTAACCGTAAACATTTTTTAAAGCGTCGCCTATGGAGATTTTTAGGTACAGTAGTTTGTTGCCATTCCACGAGTGCATGCAATTATAAAGCATGACATGTTTGGTATCTATTTACTCAGCTTAACATCATCTTTCACATTATACCAAAAAATTGGGCTAACTTTACTTTCATTTTTTTTTTTTTTTTTTTATGAAAGTAAATTTTTCCCCAAAAATTGCGTTTAAAACACTGCTGCACAAATACCGTGTGACATAAAATATTGCAATAATCGCTATTTTATTCTCTAGATTCTCTGCTAAAAAAAAAAATTTCTATCAAAAAATACGGATTTTAACTTGTAAACACCAAATGTCAGAAATAGGCTTAGTCATGAAAGGGATAAAGATCCAAGATAAGACACTTTTAAAGGGACCAGTACCTTTTTTTTTTTTTTTTCTTGGAGTACTTGGCTGAATAAGAGTAACCTGGTGTAAGGGAGGCCATATTAGAAGACACTAGAGCAGGGGTCTCCAAACTTTTCATTTCGAGGGCCACATCGTAAATTTTACACATACTCGCGGGCCGAGAAAAAGATTTCTTAATAAATCAGCAGCGGAATAGAATAAAATGTACCAGGCTTCTGGAAGCGGGGCTGGATGGTGCACCTTTGTCCTACTCCTGCAGCTAAATGCAAGGGGTTAAACTTCCAGCGTGCATTAGGGTCTTAAATCAGTCTCCCCACACATTTGTGTCTCCATCACTCATCAGAGGATCCCTGCCAACTGATGTCTCCATCAGAGCCCCTCTGCACATTTGTGTCACCCTCAGACCATCAGATCTCCCTGTGTCCCCATCACAGCCATCAAACCCCCCACAACGGTCACCTTCAGTGCCATAACCCCCCCCACACAACTGTGTTCCCTTCAGTGCCATACCCCCCCCCCACACACACACACAACTGTGTCCCCTTCAGTGCCATAGCACCCCCCCCCAGCTTTGTCCCTTGTTTTTTTTGTAAATTTATTTTTATTGATTTTAAAGACCTACAAATTAAACCAATAGCAGCCGACTCAGCACAACGCCAAGTCTGTAATAGGCCAACATGGCCACACACACATATACAGGCAATAACACATCCTGTGTATCTAACAGTAACTCTACTTACAAGGTAAAACACAGAAAACCTTCCCGTCCCCCCCCACCCCCCCTTTGCTCAGTTCCCACCCCCCATCCCATGAGACTTCAGATCGTACTAACCTGCCCCACCGCCCATCCCAAGCAAATACTTGGAGGAGAAGCCCCATAACTCCCAGCATAGCTTTCTCAGTGATAGTGTACAAATAAACAAAGTGGTGCATCTCTAACATTAGGCGTTAACCCACCGTCAAGTCTGATTTGTACCATGCCTGCCACACCCTGTCAAATTTCTTCCCACAGCCCCTAGATAGGTACGTTGCTTTATAATATGGCATCATAGCATTGACTAGGCCTTTCCAGAAGCGCAAATCAGGTGCCCCCGGTTTGCGCCATCGCAATAAAATGGCTTTCCTCCCATAAAATAGGAGAATGTTGAGCAAGGTCCTTTGAGCCCTAGACGGGACCACATCTTCAACTAATCCTAGCAGACACACTCTAACCGTCATCGGGACCGGAACCATCAGAACCTCTGAAATACAGGAGGTGACCTCCAACCAAACTTGTTTAACCTGAGGGCAGCTCCAGAACACATGCTCAGCAGCCGCCGGAGCAAATGTGCATCTCCAACACTCCGCTGGCACTGATGGGTAGATGGACGCCAACCTGGCTGGCGTATAATATATCCTGTGAAGGAACTTGAAATGAATAAGTCTATCCCTTGCCGCCACCAGGTGTTGGAATGGATGTGCGCACATGTCGTCCCTGTCCTCCCCCTGGATGTCCGGGACCTCAGCCTTTCATCGTTCCCTGCATCTGCGTACCCCTACAGGACGTGTCGCAAACATTTTCTTATAGGAAACCGATAGCGTCTTAGGAAGATCCTCAGTCATCAGCAAATTCTCCAAGTCTGATGGGAAGGATTCTATGGCAATCGATTTAAATTGTGCACTAAAAGCATGACGTAGTTGAATGTAGCAAAAGAATTGAGAGTTCGGCAGATCATGTCTGGCCCTAAGCTGGTCAAACGTCAGCAATTTCCCCAGTCACAGTAATGTCCTTGAGAGTTTTGATTCCCCTGGTCGCCCAACTCATGGGATCGTCAAAGGAGTAAAAGAGCGACAATTTAGGATTCATCCACAGAGGTGTGGACGGAGAGAGACCAACCACCCTCCCCCAATGTCCATCTTGACCCCTCTATGAATGGCCACCCGCAGGGTTTCGTAAGAGCCCAAATGTGCTGCCTCCAAAACCGTGGCCGAATCCCCATCATCTGAAGTCAGCCACCGATGGACGAAGACCAGTTGTCCAGCCAAATAGTATCTGTGCCAATCCGACAGGGCCAACCCACCCTCTCCCCCCAGGGTTCCTGCAATACTTTTTAGTCCTATCCTTGGTTGCTTGGGAGCCCACAAAAATGTGCTAGTGAGTCCATCCAGTTTTTTAAAAAAGGACTTGGGGATCCAGATGAGAGCATTACGCAAGAAATGCAAAATGACTGGGAGAATTTTCATTTTTAATAAGTTGATCCGTCCTATAAGCGACAACGGGAGTTTCTGCCAGGCCTGTATCTTCTGTTTGAAAAAAACGAGGAGCAGTGCCAGATTAAGGGGCATGTAGTCTCCCACATCCGCCGTGATCTTCACACCTAAATAAGTAATTTGCGTGACCCACTGCAACGGAAGGGCCGGGTCTGCAAAATCCCTGGCCTTAGCGTCCAGCGGTAAAATAGACGATTTAGTCCAGTTGACTTTTAACCCAGAGCATTTTGAAAAGTCATTCATAATGCGTAGCGCTGCCTCCAGTGACTCTTTAGGGTCCTGCAGAAACAGCAACATGTCATCTGCATATAGTGCCAGGTTCTCATCAATGTTCTCATCAATGTTCCCCACCCTATTCGCCTTAACCTCCCCCGCCACTCGCAATGTGATCGCAATGGGTTCCATCATAAGTGCAAATAAAAAGGGCGATAGTTGGGCCAAATCCCATCTTCTCCAGGACTGCCCGCATGTAGTGACAGTCAATGGAGTCGAACGCCTTTTCAATATCAATAGATACCACTATCCTTGTGGGGGAAGCAAAGTTGGGAAACTGCAAGTGCTAAAACAATCGTCAGAGGTTGGTGTCTGTAGACTTGACAGGCATAAACCCCGTCTGATCAATATCTACCAGGGAGGAGATAACTCCCGCCAGTCTCCTAGCCAGAATCTTCGTAAGGATTTTCAAATCCATATTTAGTAGGGCAATCGGCCTATATGAGGCGCATTCTAGCGGGTCCTTGCCTGGCTTAGGAAGCAAAATCATATATGCATCCAGCATGGATTGGGCCAACAAAGTAGTAAGTCTAGGCGCTAGTTGCTCGACGTACACCTTGTAAAAATCTGCCGGTAAACCATCTGGACCTGGAGCTTTATGTGGGGGAAAAGCAAAAATCGCTGCTACCACCTCCTTGTTAGTGATCTCAGCCTCCAAGATCCCACAATCTTCATCGGAAAGCCTTGGAAGAGGAAGACCCCCCCAACAAGGCCTCCAACTATTATCTGTCATAGGGAGGAATAGGCGCATATAAGGCCAAAAAAAAGTTCTGAAATTCTTCTAGAATGTCTGTGGGATCACTAGTCAGTCCTCCATCCCTTCGTCTAATAACCGGAACGTTAGCCAGCTGCTGAGTCGGCCACCAAACTGGCAAGAAGCTTCCCATTCTTGTCCCCTTCTGTAAACTGTGAGTCCGCCCTATGTTTCGCTTCAGTGTGCGCCAAATTATGAAAATGTAGAGTGAGCATCCTCTGGGCCTCCAGCAAGACTGTGTATGAGGCACAAGATGGGACGGTGGCATTGCTATCTGCACATTCCCTTTCTCTGTCTTGTAGCAAGTGGACCTCGGCCTGTTGTTCCACCCTCTCCTTCTTTATAGCAGAAATATATTCCCCCCTAATTACCACCACCTTAAAGGCATCCCAGACTACATAAGGGTCCGCAGAGTCTGGATTATTTTTCCAATATTCAGTAACCGATCCCTGTAGGTGAGCATTTATTTTATAATTTTGAAGCCATCCAGGGGAAAGTTTCCACCCCCTGGACTCCCTCCCTGAGGAGAGAGCCAGGGATATGGAAAGTGGGTTGTGGTCAGACAAACCCCCCGCCAGGTAGGCAATGTCCCTAACATACGACATCACCACCGGACTACCAAACTCAAAGTAAATCATAGCCGATGAGCTGCGAGAGGTGGGAAAAACATTTGGCAGTGGGATTCTTTGCTCGCCATATCTCAGAAAGCCCAGCAACCGACGCCCATGACAGCAAGTCTGGTGAGCCAAGCCGACCCGCGTTGGAGAAGTCCAAGGCATCCAATGTAGCGTTGAAGTCCCCCATGATCAGAAGCGGTAGATGGGCATGAGGGGCCAGCTTAACCAGCATATCATATAAGCATTGTACATTAAACGGTGGCGGCAGATAGACATTTACCAACAACATCTTACAGTAACTAATATCCACAACCAAGGCCACATATCTTTACCCCCCCCCCCCCCGATCCGAAATCACCTGATGGATAGTGCATGGAACAGATTTACTAATAAGAATTTCATCCCCCCTCCCAAAGGTGGAGTAAGTGGCATGAAATGCCTGCTGAATCCAGGGCCTGCGCATGGCAAGGATCCTGCTTCCATCAAGTTGAGTCTCCTGCAAAAGAACGACATGTGGCCTGACCTGTTTTCAAGTACTGAAACACAAAGGCCCTCTTAAATTTGCTATTTAGGCCTCTTACATTCCAGGATACCACTTTAACTAAGTTAGCCATTGTCACGTATCATAAACAAAGCAAACATAAGGCCCCCCCATTCCCCCACATTGTATGTAGAAGAGGCAGTCCCCCTGTAGAAAGAGTAGAGAACTGAGCAAAAGACATCCCCCCGATAAACATAGTAACACAAACATACCCCGCCATTATTCCAGAACTAAACAGAACAAAAAAATAACCTTTGTCCAGTATGTGGCCTTGAATCCCAAACCAGAAAAAAGAGAAAAAAATTGGAGAAGTTCAACCGTCAGGTCAAGTGTCCAACAGTTCCAGAAAAGTGTCCTGTGACATCTGTAAGCTCCGCGTCACTATGTATGGAAAAATAAGGGAGCAGGTAGCATGCAAACCACCCAAGCCACCTAATGCTATAGACATCCAGCCCAGCATTGTAATGAATAAGTGCCATCTAGTGGCTGCAGAATCATACCACCACTCTAATCATAGTACATTGTAAAAGATGGATCAAAACAGGCCATGGCAGAAGAAAAAATAGCCAGGAAAAACTAATGTGATCCAGCAGCAAAAGAAACATAACATATTAAGTAAGATCTGAATCCAAAAATCACCCATGACCGCACATAGCGCCCAAGGCATTCTAAGTATATTTCCAGGCACAACAGGTGCATAAACAGTACATAGATACTCATCCAGTCTCCAACAGACCTCATGGGATCCTGTCGAGCCATTTGGATGCATCAAGTGGAGAATCAAATAACTTGACCGCTCCATTATGCTGCACTCTCAGCTTACTATTATTTTCTCTCAGTCTCTTCCTCACATCGTTAAACGAGCGCCTTCTCCTCTGGGTCTCCGCAGAAAAGTCAGGGAACAGCATCACCTTGGTGTTTTCAAATTCAAGCTCAGGGCGTTTCCTTGAGGCAGCCAAAATCATGTCACAGTCCCTGTAGTTCAAAAACCGTACCAAAAAGGGACGAGTATAGTTCCCTGGAGGACGCAGGCCAGTGGGCACCCGATGAGCCCTTTCCACCACAAAAGTCGGGGGGAGCTCCCCAAGGTCCAGCAGCTGTTTGAAAAATTGTTCCGCAAAGGATGCAGTCTGAGCCCCTTCCACTCCCTCTGGCAGGCCGACCACCCGCACATTATTCCTCCTCTGCCTGTCTTCTGC
>CM055124.1:104272307-104274395 GCA_029206835.1 Rana muscosa | reverse complement strand
TGTTAAAAGCTGGGCGGGAAGTGCTTAAAGCACTAAGCCAGGAATGCAGGTGCTCTCCTAATAAGTTTTCTTCTACTCCTGACACATCAGCTTGTTCTGATTTAGACCAAAAGTATTTCCTGGAAGCCCTAAGGATCCTCTACTATGCAATGAAAACGTTACCAACTCAGTGTTCTCTTTGTGAAGAAGGGTTTTGAGGAGTCGTGTATCTGGTAGTACAATGTCTTAGATCAGTGTTAGAAAACCCACATTATCCAACTTTTTGGTAAAATAGAATAGGATGAGGTTACGTGGAATAAAAAAATAGCAAATATATCAAGCTGTAAAGCTAATTTCTATGTTTTCTGTCACTTTAAATAGTTTGGACCAAGCTGGTCTAAACAAACTATTTTCTTCACAAAGTTCTGCACTGGCTCCAAGCACTGTAATAACTGTATATAGCTTCATCTGCATACAGTGCTGGGTTTTGGCTCTGACACTTCCCGTCTCACACCTGGAACAAAGTAATAGTCAGTCTGAGCGGTGCTCAGCCATTTATACGCAGCATTGTATTCTGTGAATGAATAGAAGGCTTCCTCTGATTTCTATGATTGGCTAAGACTGAGAGGCAGGCTGATGGCATCATTCTCTCTGGCTCAGCCAATCAGAGGAAGCCTTCTATTCATTTACAGAATGGAAAGCTACCTATGAATGGCTGGAAGCCAATCAGACTAGCTCTTTTGTTCCAGGTGTGAGATGGGGAAATCTGTCTCACAGCTGGAACCTAGCGCTGTGTACTTTGTAGCTGAAGCTACATACAGTGCAAAGGAGTAATTGCAGCACTTGGTGAAGGAAAAAGTTTGTTGGAATGACTACGGAGCAGTGAAATGCGATCCTGCGGTGGGGAGTATTGGTTTCAATCTCTCCGTCGCAGAGAGTAGCCCACTTGTTCCTTTTACACAGAGTTTATTATACCCCAAGAAGAATGTTTGTTTAAACTAGGGTGGTGACAAAATGAGTGCCCAAGGTGTAGAGCACCAGGCGATTTCATACACCTGGTATGGAAGTGCCCAAAGCTATATAGATATTGGACTGAGGTGGTAGACACGATAAATAAAACGTTTCCGACTAATTTAGAACCAGAGTCCAAGACATGCCTATTGGGGATGTGATGGTATGCGAGGTGAGATATATATGACAGTCGCTATGTTTCACCTCGCATTCGGTCCATTGTAAGGGACTGAACCAGAATCCGGCCCAGGTTTTTCCAGCCTCTGTAGTTGGCTGGGTTCCGGTCCGGATATTGAGGTTCGCTGGAATCCATAGGCAGCTGGGCTTTAAAGATCCAGGAAGAGAGCACAGCAATGCTCTGGCCTGAGACTCAGAAGGAAATCTGAGTAAGAGGAGCGCTGGTTATTTTGGGCTGAAAGAAAAGGTTTGCTTTACTTCACCTTGTGTTTTGTGGGTGACGGGGACCAGCCCCTCACCGTATAGAGCGGTTACTGTATAGTTTAGCGCTGGACGGCAAGGATTTGTTTTACTGTTTTTTGTTTATTTTTTGTATGACTATTGCAAACCACTTGTAAATAAAGCTGGCAATATGCCAGGTTTTAAAGAAACTGCCTGTACGCTGACCTTCATTCTGTGAAAAAGGTGATCCCCACAAGCTAATCTCCCACAGGGAGTATGAGGAATGTAGAGTGCCAATGGGCTCCATTTGAGGTGGTACTGCGATGCCTCTTCCAGGCGAGAAAATTAATCGCACAGAGGTGGCAGGCGCAGACACCACCTACCGTAAAAAAATGCTGGGTTGAAGTTATTAACTCAATGATCTGCAGTGAGAGAGTGACACTCACTAGACAGGGTAATTGTAGGAAATTTGGGAAGATGTGGAAACCTTGGCTAGATGAAACGGGGGGGGCCCCATATGAAGGTGCGGGGACTTAGCCTTTCACATTTAATTTACCTAATGTTGGTTTTATAACTCCCCTCTCGTGCATTCCCCAGGGAAAATCCAACCAACAAATAAACTAGCATAAAAACACAGGATAGTGGTGTGGGGGAAAGGTGGGCGGGTGGGAGGGAGGGAGAGGGGTTGGGGAGGGAGGG